>CASBWL010000389.1:0-53138 GCA_949130495.1 Sambucus nigra | reverse complement strand
TTCAATTATAACATTATAATATGTAAGGACATTTTTCTCCAACATACTTGTATATGTCATTAGCCGTAACACCGTTGCAAATATTCAAAGTCCATTCATCATCAACGGAATCCGAAGATCAAAAGAAAGGAAGAATTCAGAAATCCAGTCAGCCGGACCGGTCCGCCCCAGAATAAAAAGAACCGATCCGACTGCGGACCGATCCGCCCAGGACCGGACCGGACCGGACCGCCTTGCGCTTTGAAGCCAGTGAGCCCCGAACCGAATGCGAACCGAATCAGCCTCAAATTAAAAGAACCGGTCCGCTATCGGACCAATCCGCCTAAGGCCCGGACCGGTCCGCCGTGGATAAACTCTGCCAGATCGTGTTGCAAATTTTTTAGGTTTTTGACTCCTTATTTAAACCACGATCAGTAGTTGGTTTCGATAAGACTTTTCAACGATTTTCAGAGCATATCAACCCTAAAGTCTTCACCTATTGAGTCCTATGATTCTAGGTTTTTAGATTCACACATCTTCCATATCTTTGTGAATCAAGTTTGGTAACCCAAGAACACCATTGCTGTTGTTCTACCCTTTGTGAAGTGGACCGTTCCTTCCTCTTCATTGCAGCCCTACTGGACAGGGATAGTTCCAGCCGCCAACCCTACTGGAAAGGGAGTCTTCCAGCCGCGACTACAGAATCCGATGCCTGCGGGTAATTCTTAGTCAAAAAACTTGTATTTCTGTGTAACCCGATTGTAAGCCGCTTCTCTTACAAATTATAGTGATATACAAATGGTTTTGCCCCTGTGGGGGATTTTTCCTTAAACTTTGTGTGTTGAATAATTCTTGCATGATTTCATATTGTTTCAATCACACCTAGTTGCATGTTTAGGGCTAATTTGGGTTAAAAGGAATTTATTATATTATTTCTTAATTGAACGCAAGCGCCAACTCTTTCATAATCAAATACCAATTCACATCTTGCTAGTATTTTTATCTGGATTAATTCCCAATTAATTCTCATTTAATTCAATTAATCCTTTAAATAAAAATCAATAAAATTATAGGGTATTACATACTTCCCCCTAATAACATAATTTCATCCTGAAATTTGGAACTAATGAATACCTAGTAAAAATATCTCTGGATAACGTTCGCGCATCTCATCCTCGCACTCCCATGTGGACTCCTCGGCATTATGGTGCCGCCACTGCACGCGTACTAATGGTACTATCTTTGACCTCAGTTTTCTCTCACTGTAGTCCAGGATGGCAATCGGCCCTTTTTCGTAGTAACTATCAGGCTGAAGATCGATGTCCTCTAGAGCACTGTGAGTATGGGCCAAGTCCTCCCTAAGATATTTCCTTAGCGAGGAAATATGGAACACATCATGAATCCTATGCAAGTTCTCCGGTAACCCAAGTCTATACGCAACTGGCCTAAGCCTCTTGATGATAGGAAATGGACCCACATATCTTGGTGCCAATTTCCCCTTCTTCCCAAAATGCGTAATCCCCTTCATAGGAGATATTCTGAGTAGCACCTGGTCCCCTACCTAGAATTCTCTTAAGAACCTTTTGGCATCAGCATAGCTCTTCTGTCGGTCCAGAGCTACCCGAATACGGCTCTGTATCATCTCTATCCTTTCGAAGTATCCTGAATCACTTTCGGCCCAAGGAGTTTGTTATCCCCCACCTCTAACCAACATTCTGAAGAACGACAAGGTCTACCATATAACGCCTCAAATAGAGCCATGCCAATGGTGAACTGGTAGGAGTTATTATAAGAAAACTCCACCAGGTGAAGGTACTGCTCCCAACCACCTCCAAAGTCTAGGATGCACATACACAACATGTCCTCCAACATTTGATTTGTCCACTCTATTTGCCCATCATTCTGTGGGTGATACGCTGTACTCAGCCGGAACTCCGTACCCATTGCCTCCTGGAAACTCTCCCAAAATCGTGAAACAAATATCTTGTCTCGGTCAGACACGATATTTATAGGCAACCCGTGAAGTCTCACTATCTCCACAATGAAAATCTGGGCATACTCTCCCGTAGTGTAGTCTGTCCTCACTGGAAGAAAATGAGAAACTTTGGTCAACATATCCACAATTAGCCATATGGAGTCATGACCCCTCTATGACGTAGGTAACCCTGAGATAAAGTCCATGGATATGCTCTCCCATTTCCACATCGGAACCTCTAACGACTGTAGAAGTCATGCCGGTCTCTTATGGTCCACCTTTACTAGATGACAAGAGGCTCATTTAGAAAAGAACACGGAAATATCCCTCTTCATCCCGCTCCACAAGTACTGTCGTATCATGTCTTGGTACATCTTATCCCCAGCAGTGTGTACCTCAAATTGCGAGCCGTGCGACTCTGTCATTACCTTGGGTCACAAGTCTTCCCCTTTCGGCATGACAAGTCTCCCATTGAAGCGTAATCCCCCGTCTGAACTAACGTTATAGGACTCGGCTCCCTTTGCTAGTAATCGAACTATCTCCACCTGACAGAACGAGTCTTGTGCCTGGGCCTTTATCACTCTCGTAACAATCTGAGGTGTAACAGTCATCACAGACATGATTGATCGGGTCACTTCATCCTGGTGTCCAAACTCCTTCCACTTAGCTTTCCACACCTCGGCCACCTCATCTACTAGCCTACGACTCAACGCGTCGACTACCACGTTAGCCTTACCTGGGTGATATTGAATATCAAACTAATTATCCTTCACAAACTGGAGCCACTGACGTTGTCGCATATTCAGTTCCTTCTACGTGAGAGGTATTGTAGAGACTTGTGGTCTGTGAATAACTAAAACTTCTCCCCTAGGAGATAGTGTCTCCAAATTCGAAGAGCGAATACGATTGCCGCTAATTCCAAGTCGTGGGTGGGGTAATTCTTCTCGTGAGGCTTAAGCTTACGAGAAGCATAAGTTATGGCCTGACTTTCCTATTGCAGTACACCTCCAAGTCCTTGTAAGGATGCATCGGTGTAGACTAGATACTCAACTCCCGGTCTTGGCAATGCTAACACATGCGCTGAGGTAAAATTGTCCTTCAACTCATCGAATGGCAACTGAGAGGCATCGCTCCAGATGAATGGAACACCTTTTCAAGACAGATGTGTCAAAGGACCCGCTAACTTTGAGAAACCATGAATAAATCTCCTGTAGTATCCTTCCAAGCCCAAGAAACTACGGATCTCAGTCGGTGTCTTGGGCTATCCTGTGACACCCCGACTAATTAAATACTGGGTAGCTACATTTTTATTAAATTAATTCAAAATGCCAAGTTGGTTCAGTTAATATCATCACTGTCGAAAACATTTTAATAATTACTAACCACCTAGTATTTAAAAGTAAGTTCCAAATTTTAAGTTAAGTCTGATTAACATGCAGTAAAAGAATAATGAAAGAATAATAACCATTCACTATAATCAAGTAATGAATAACCAACAACATAAATATAAATCGGAGGAAAAACTCCTCACAACAATCCCACAACTGAAAAATAATACAACAAGTCTGAATCCTGAATAATTACATGCCAAAGGTCTGAATAACTGAAATAAATGAAATATCTCTAAAAGAAATGGGCGACCACTACACCAAAACTGGCGATTGGTCACGGCCAAAATCCCTGACCAAACCTGTGGGTCGCGGACTTGGGTCGTGACCATTTCGGGCGTGACCATTTTCGTGGGTCGCGGCCCAAGTCCATGACCAAAAAATGGTCACGGCCGAGAGGGGTCACGGCAGATGGTCGCGGACTTAGGCCGTGACCCATGCCGTGATGGGTCGCGGCTCTAATCCGTGACCCATAACCGTGACAAATTGGTCGCGGCCAAAGTCCGCGACCCATGTGCGTGACAAAAAAAAATTAAAAAAATTGGTCGCGGCCCTTTTCCATGACCCACAACCGTGACAAATTGGTCG
This sequence comes from Sambucus nigra, assembly GCA_949130495.1. NCBI lineage: Eukaryota > Viridiplantae > Streptophyta > Magnoliopsida > Dipsacales > Adoxaceae > Sambucus > Sambucus nigra. Next base: position 49,208 of record CASBWL010000389.1, on the reverse strand, counting down.
CGGCCAAAGTCCGCGACCCATGTGCGTGACAAAAAAAAATTAAAAAAATTGGTCACGGTCCTTGTCCATGACCCACGGCCGTGACAAATTGGTCGCGGACTTTGGCCGCGACCCATGTGTGTGACAAAAAAATTAAAAAAAAATTGGTCGCGGCCCTAGTCCGCAACCCATTACCGTGACAAAAAATAAAAAAAATGGTCGCGGACTTTGGCCGCGACCATTTTTAAGCGCGACAAAAAAAAAAAATGGTCATGGACAAAGTCCATGACCATATTTATCTGTAATTTAAAAAAAATGTATTTTTTTTGCCCAATCCTAAAATTGGGGTTCCTGTGAGTGCATCATCGATTGCTACGAGGTGTTACAAATATTTATTATAGGCAAAACAATAAAAAAAAATCACAAATTGCGAATTGAGAATGTTGTTAATAAACAAATATATATACAAACTTAAAAATATTACACGTCTTAATAATTCACAGACCAAAAAAAAATTGGGCAGAGTTTCCTCTATTTTCTTGACATTCCAAAACCTGTAAATGAAAAACCTGCTTATTATAAAGCCCGCACGGCTATAAAATTCAACAATCAAATTATAAAAGCCCGCACGGCCATAAAACTAAACAATAAAAGCCTGCACGGCTATAACACATAAAAAACATTATCCTGAATGTCCACAACATATAAATAATCATCATGTTGTAAACCATTGCCTCCTTCATTTGATCCACGTACAAAAATCCTACAAATGATAGGATACAAAAAATAAAAGTATCAGTAACCAAGTAGTTTTACAAAAAAATTAATCAAGCTGAAAAATTGCATATATGAGTTAAAATTATCAGTAACCAAGTAGAAATATAAAAATTAAGTGTGAAAATAAGCAAATTACTGCCGTACTCTCAAACCGGGAGACCCGCGGCTGCGGGGTCAGTTCCTACGAGTTACGTTGGTCCCGTGGGAGGTGTTGGTACCACCCACGGGGCCGTTCGTGGACTGTTTCGAGTTCTCACCCTGTAACGCCATGTTTTTAAGCCTTAAGTGTGGAAATAAGCAAATTACCGTCGTACTCTCAAACGGGACATTCGCGGCGGCGGGGTCCATTCCCACGAGTTACGTTGGTCCCGTGGGAGGTGTTGGTGCCACCCACGGGGCTGTTCGGAGGCTGTTTCGAGTTCTCACCCTCTAACGCCATGTTTTTAAGCCTAAGTGTGGAAATAAGAAAATTACCGTCGTACTCTCAAACCGGGAGACCCGCGGCTGCGGGGTCCGTTCCCACGAGTTACGTTGGTCCCGTGGGAGGTGTTGGTGCCACCCACGGGGCCGTTCGGGGGCTGTTTCGAGTTGTCACCCTCTAACGCCATGTTAAGCCTAAGTGTAGAAATAAGCAAATAACCGTCGTACTCTCAAACCGGGACACCCGCGGCTGCGGGGTCCCTTCCTACGAGTTACATTGGTCCCGTGGGAGGTGTTGGTGCCACCCACGGGGCCGTTCGGGGGCTGTTTCGAGTTCTCACCCTCTAACGCCATGTTTTTAAGCCTAAGTGTGGAAATAAGCAAATTATCGCCGTACTCTCAAACAGGGACACCCGAGGCTGCGGGGTCAGTTCCTACGCGTTACGTTGGTCCCGTGGGAGGTGTTGGTGCCACCCACGGGGCCGTTCGGGGGCTGTTTCGAGTTCGTTTTTGAGCCTAAGTGTAGAAATAAGCAAATTACCGTCGTACTCTCAAACCAGGAGACCCGCGGCTGCGGGGTCCGTTCCCACGAGTTACGTTGGTCCCGTGGGAGGTGTTGGTGCCACCCACGGGGCCGTTCGGGGGCTATTTCGAGTTCTCACCCTCTAACGCCATGTTTTTAAGCCTAAGTGTGGAAATAAGCAAATTACCGTCGTACTCTCAAACCGGGAGACCCGCGGCTACGGGGTCCATTCCCACGAGTTACGTTGGTCCCGTGGGAGGTGTTGGTGCCACCCACGGGGCCGTTTGGGGGCTGTTTCGAGTTATCACCCTCTAACGCCATGTTAACCCTAAGTGTGGAAATAAGCAAATTGCCGTCGTACTCTCAAACCGGGACATCCGCGGCTGCGGGGTCAATTCCTACGAGTTAAGTCTGGTCCCGTGGGAGGTGTTGGTGCCACCCACGGGGCCGTTCGGGGGCTGTTTCGAGTTCTCACCCTCTAACGCCATGTTTTTAAGCCTAAGTGTGGAAATAAGTAAATTGCCGTCGTACTCTCAAACCGGGACACCCGCGGCTGCGGGGTCAGTTCCTACGAGTTACGTTGGTCCCGTGGGAGGTGTTGGTGCCACCCACGGGGCCGTTCGGAGGATGTTTCGAGTTCTCACCCACTAACGCCATGTTTTTAAGCCTAAGTGTAGAAATAAGCAAATTACCGTCGTACTCTCAAACCGGGAGACCCGCGGCTGCGAGGTCCGTTCCCACGAGTTACGTTGGTCCCGTGGGAGGTGTTGGTGCCACCCACGGGGCCGTTCATGGGCTGTTTCGAGTTTTCACCCTCTAACGACATTTTTTAGGCCTAAGTGTAGAAATAAGCAAATTGTCGTCGTACTCTCAAACCGGGAGAACCGCGGCTGCGGGGTCCGTTCCCAAGAGTTACGTTGGTCCCGTGGGAGGTGTTGGTGCCACCCACGGGGCCGTTCAGGGGCTGTTTCGAGTTCTCACCCTCTAACGCCATGTTTTTAAGCCTAAGTGTGGAAATAAGAAAATTGCCGTCGTACTCTCAAACCGGGACACCCGCGGCTGCGGGGTCAGTTCCTACGAGTTACGTTGGTCCCGTGGGAGGTGTTGGTGCCACCCACGGGGCCGTTCGGGGGCTGTTTCGAGTTCTCACCCTCTAACGCCATGTTTTTAAGCCTAAGTGTTGAAATAAGTAAATTGCCGTCGTACTCTCAAACCGGGACACCCGCGGCTGCGGGGTCAGTTCTTACGAGTTATGTTGGTCCCGTGGGAGGTGTTGGTGCCACCCACGGGGCCGTTCGGGGGCTGTTTCGAGTTTTCACCCTCTAGCGCCATGTTTTTAAGCCTAAGTGTGGAAATAAGCAAATTACCGTCGTACTCTCAAACCGGGAGACCCGCGGCTGCGGGGTCCGTTCCCACGAGTTACGTTGGTCCCGTGGGAGGTGTTGGTGCCACCCACAGGGCCGTTCGAGGGCTGTTTCGAGTTCTCACCCTCTAACGACATTTTTTAAGCCTAAGTGTAAAAATAAGCAAATTACCATCGTACTCTCAAACCGGGACACCCGCGGCTGCGGGGTCAGTTCCTACGAGTTACGTTGGTCCCGTGGGAGGTGTTGGTTGCACTCACGGGGCCGTTCGGGGGCTGTTTCGAGTTCTCACCCTCTAGCGCCATGTTTTTAAGCCTAAGTGTGGAAATAAGCAAATTACCGTCGTACTCTCAAACCGGGACACCCGCGGTTGCGGGGTCAGTACCTACGAGTTACGTTGGTCCCGTGGGAGGTGTTGGTTGCACCCACAGGGCCGTTCGGGGGCTGTTTCGAGTTCTCACCCTCTAACACCATGTTTTTAAGCCTAAGTGTGGAAATAAGCAAATTACCGTCGTACTCTCAAACCGGGAGACCCGCGGCTGCGGGGTCAGTTCCTACGAGTTACGTTGGTCCCGTGGGAGGTGTTGGTGCCACCCACGGGGTCGTTCGGGTGCTGTTTCGAGTTTTCACCCTCTAACGCCATGTTAAGCCTAAGTGTAAAAATAAGCAAATTACCGCCGTACTCTCAAACCGGGACACCCGCGGCTGCGGGGTCAGTTCCTACGAGTTACGTTGGTCCCTGTTTCGAGTTCTCACCATCTAACGCCATGTTTTTAAGCCTAAGTGTGGAAATAAGAAAATTACCATCGTACTCTCAAACCGGGACACCCGCGGCTGTGGGGTCCGTTCCCACGAGTTATGTTGGTCCCGTGGGAGGTGTTGGTGCCACCCACGGGGCCGTTCGGGGGCTGTTTCGAGTTTTCACCCTCTAGCGCCATGTTTTTCAGCCTAAGTTTGGAAATAAGCAAATTACCGTCGTACTCTCAAACCGGGACACCCGCGGCTGCGGGGTCTGTTCCTACGAGTTACATTGGTTCCGTGGGAGGTGTTGGTGCCACCCACGGGGCCGTTCGGGGGAAGTTTCGAGTTCTCACCCTCTAACGCCGTGTTTTTAAGCTTAAGTGTGGAAATAAGCAAATTACCGTCGTACTCTCAAACCGGGACACCCGCGGCAGCGGGGTCAGTTCCTACGAGTTATGTTGGTCCTGTGGGAGGTGTTGGTGCCACCCACGGGGCCGTTCGGGGGCTATCTCGAGTTATCACCCTCTAACGCAATGTTTTTAAGCCTAAGTGTGGAAATAAGCAAATTGTCGTCGTACTCTCAAACCGGGACATCCGCGGCTGCGGGGTCAGTTCCTACGAGTTACGTTGGTCCCGTGGGAGGTGTTGGTGCCACCCACGGGGCCGTTCGCGGGCTGTTTCGAGTTCTCACCCTCTAACGCCATGTTTTTAAGCCTAAGTGTGGAAATAAGCAAATTGCCGTCGTACTCTCAAACCGGGACACCCGCGGCTGCGGGGTCAGTTCCTACGAGTTATGTTGGTCCCGTGGGAGGTGTTGGGGCCACCCACGGGGCCGTTCGGGGGCTGTTTCGAGTTCTCACCCTCTAACGCCATGTTTTTAAGCCTAAGTGTTGAAATAAGCAAATTACCGTCGTACTCTCAAACCGGGACACCCGCGGTTGCAGGGTCAGTTTCTACGAGTTATATTGGTCCCGTGGGAGGTGTTGGTGCCACCCACGGGGCCGTTCGGGGGCTGTTTCGAGTTTTCACCCTCTAGCGCCATGTTTTTAAGCCTAAGTGTGGAAATAAGCAAATTACCGTCGTACTCTCAAATCGGGAGACCCGCGGCTGCGGGGTCCGTTCCCACGAGTTACGTTGGTCCCGTGGGAGGTGTTGGTGCCACCCACAGGGCCGTTCGGGGGCTGTTTCGAGTTCTCACCCTCTAACGCCATGTTTTTAAGCCTAAGTGTAAAAATAAGCAAATTACCGTCGTACTCTCAAACCGGGACACCCGCGGCTGCGGGGTCAGTTCCTACGAGTTACGTTGGTCCCGTGGGAGGTGTTGGTTGCACTCACGGGGCCGTTCGGGGGTTGTTTCGAGTTCTCACCCTCTAACGCCATGTTTTTAAGCCTAAGTGTGGAAATAAGCAAATTGCCGTCGTACTCTCAAATCGGGACACCCGCGGCTGCGGGGTCAGTTCCTACGAGTTACGGTGGTCCCGTGAGAGGTGTTGGTGCCACCCATGGGGCCGTTCGGGGGCTGTTTCGAGTTCTCACCCTCTAACGCCATGTTTTTAAGCCTAAGTGTGGAAATAAGCAAATTACCGTCGTACTCCCAAACTGGGAGACCCGCGGCTGCGGGGTCAGTTCCTACGAGTTACGTTGGTCCCGTGGGAGGTGTTGGTGCCACCCACGGGGCCGTTCGGGTGCTGTTTCGAGTTTTCACCCTCTAACGCCATGTTAAGTCTAAGTGTAGAAATAAGCAAATTACCGTCGTACTCTCAAACCGGGACACCCGCGGCTGCGGGGTCAGTTCCTACGAGTTATGTTGGTCCCGTGGGAGGTGTTGGTGCCAGCCACGGGGCCGTTCGGGGGCTGTTTCGAGTTATCACCATCTAACGCCATGTTTTTAAGCCTAAGTGTGGAAATAAGCAAATTGTCGTCGTACTCTCAAACCGGGACACCCGCGGCTGTGGGGTCCGTTCCCACGAGTTATGTTGGTCCCGTGGGAGGTGTTGGTGCCACCCACGGGGCAGTTTGGGGGCTGTTTCGAGTTCTCACCCTCTAACGCCATGTTTTTAAGCCTAAGTGAATAAATAAGCGAATTACCGTCGTACTCTCAAACCGGGACACCCGCGGCTGCGGGGTCAGTTCCTACGAGTTACATTGGTTCCGTGGGAGGTGTTGGTGCCACCCACGGGGCCGTTTTGGGGGCAGTTTCGAGTTCTCACCCTCTAACGCCGTGTTTTTAAGCCTAAGTGTGGAAATAAGCAAATTACCGTCGTACTCTCAAACCGGGAGACCCGCGGCTGCGGGGTCAGTTCCTACCAGTTACGTGGGAGGTGTTGGTGCCACCCACGGGGCCGTTCGGGGGCTGTTTCGAGTTCTCACCCTCTAACGCCATGTTTTTAAGCCTAAGTGTAGAAATAAGCAAATTACCGTCGTACTCTCAAACCGGGACACCCGCGGCTGCGGGGTCAGTTCCTACGAGTTACATTAGTTCCGTGGGAGGTGTTGGTGCCACCCACGGGGCCGTTCGGGGGGAAGTTTCGAGTTCTCACCCTCTAACGTCGTGTTTTTAAGCCTAAGTGTGGAAATAAGCAAATTACCGTCGTACTCTCAAACCGGGAGACCCGCGGCTGCGGGGTCAGATCCTACCAGTTACGTTGGTCCCGTGGGAGGTGTTGGTGCCACCCACGGGGCCGTTCGGGGGCTGTTTCGAGTTCTCACTTTCTAACGCCATGTTTTTAAGCCTAAGTGTGGAAATAAGCAAATTATCATCGTACTCTCAAACCGGGATACCCGCGGCTGCGGGGTCAGTTCCTACGAGTTACGTTGGTCCCGTGGGAGGTGTTGGTGCCACCCATGGATCCGTTCGGAGGCTGTTTCGAGTTTTCACCCTCTAACGCCATGTTAAGCCTAAGGGTGGAAATAAGCAAATTACCGTCGTACTCTCAAACCGGGAGACCCGCGGCTACGGGGTCAGATCCTACCAGTTACGTTGGTCCCGTGGGAGGTGTTGGTGCCACCCACAGGGCCGTTCGGGGGCTGTTTCGAGTTCTCACTCTCTAACGACATTTTTTAAGCCTAAGTGTAAAAATAAGCAAATTACTGTCGTACTCTCAAACCGGGACACCCGCGGCTGCGGGGTCAGTTCCTACGAGTCACGTTGGTCCCGTGGGAGGTGTTGGTTGCACCCACGGGGCCGTTCGGGGGTTGTTTCGAGTTCTCAGCCTCTAACGCCATGTTTTTAAGCCTAAGTGTGGAAATAAGCAAATTATTGTCGTACTCTCAAACCGGGAGACCCGCGACTGCGGGGTCAGTTCCTACGAGTTATGTTGGTCCCGTGGGAGGTGTTGGTGCCACCCACGGGGCCGTTCGGGGGCTGTTTCGAGTTTCCACCCTCTAACGCCATGTTAACCCTAAGTGTAGAAATAAGCAAATTACCGTCGTACTCTCAAACCGGGACACCCGCGGCTGCAGGGTCAGTTCCTACGAGTTACGTTGGTCCCGTGGGAGGTGTTGGTGCCACCTACGGGGCCGTTCGGGTGCTGTTTCGAGTTTTCACCCTCTAACGCCATGTTTTTAAGCCTAAGTGTGGAAATAAGCAAATTGCTGTCGTACTCTCAAACCGGGACACCCGCGGCTGCGGGGTCAGTTCCTACGAGTTATGTTGGTCCCGTGGGAGGTGTTGGTGCCACCCACGGGGCCGTTCGGGGTCTGTTTCGAGTTCTCACCCTCTAACGCCATGTTTTTAAGCCTAAGTGTTGAAATAAGAAAATTACCGTCGTACTCTCAAACCAGGACACCCGCGGCTGCGGGGTCAGTTCTCACGAGTTATGTTGGTCCCGTGGGAGGTGTTGGTGCCACCCACGGGGCCGTTCGGGGGCTGTTTCGAGTTTTCACCCTCTAGCGCCATGTTTTTAAGCCTATGTGTGGAAATAAGCAAATTACCGTCGTACTCTCAAATCGGGAGACCCGCGGCTGTGGGGTCCATTCCCACGAGTTACGTTGGTCCCGTGGGAGTTGTTGGTGCCACCCACAGGGCCGTTCGGGGGCTGTTTCGAGTTCTCACCCTCTAACGACATTTTTTAAGCCTAAGTGTAAAAATAAGCAAATTACCGTCGTACTCTCAAACCGGGACACCCGCGGCTGCGGGGTCAGTTCCTACGTGAGTTCTCACCCTCTAACGACATTTTTTAAGCCTAAGTGTAAAAATAAGCAAATTACCGTCGTACTCTCAAACCGGGACACCCGCGGATGCGGGGTCAGTTCCTACGAGTTACGTTGGTCCCGTGGGAGGTGTTGGTTGCACCCACGGGGCCGTTCTGGGGCTGTTTCGAGTTTTCACCCTCTAACGCCATGTTTTTAAGCCTAAGTGTGGAAATAAGCAAATTACCGTCGTACTCTCAAACCGGGACACCCGCGGCTGCGGGGTCAGTTCCTACGAGTTACGTTGGTCCCGTGGGAGGTGTTGGTGCCACCAACGGGGCCGTTCGGGTGCTGTTTCGAGTTCTCACCCTCTAACGCCATGTTTTTAAGCCTAAGTGTAAAAATAAGCAAATTACCGTCGTACTCTCAAACCGGGACACCCGCGGCTGCGGGGTCAGTTCCTACGAGTTACGTTGGTCCCGTGAGAGGTGTTGGTGCCACCCACGGGGCCGTTCGGGGGATGTTTCGAGTTCTCACCTTCTAACGCCATGTTTTTAAGCCTAAGTGTGGAAATAAGCAAATTACCGCCGTACTCTCAAACCGGGAGACCCGCGGCTGCGGGGTCAGTTCCTACGAGTTACGTTGGTCCCGTGGGAGGTGTTGGTGCCACCCACGGGGCCGTTCGGGTGCTGTTTCGAGTTTTCACCCTCTAACGCCATGTTAAGTCTAAGTGTAGAAATAAGCAAATTACCTTCGTACTCTCAAACCGGGACACCCGCGGCTGCGGGGTCAGTTCCTACGAGTTATGTTGGTCCCGTGGGAGGTGTTGGTGCCACCCACGGGGCCGTTCGGGGGCTGTTTCGAGTTATCACCATCTAACGCCATGTTTTTACGGGGTCAGTTCCTACGAGTTACATTGGTTCCGTGGGAGGTGTTGATGCCACCCACGGGGCCGTTTGGGGGCAGTTTCGAGTTCTCACCCTCTAACGCCGTGTTTTTAAGCCTAAGTGTGGAAATAACCAAATTACCGTCGTACTCTCAAACCGGGAGACCCGCGGCTGCGGGGTCAGTTCCTACCAGTTACGTGGGAGGTGTTGGTGCCACCCACGGGGCCGTTCGTGGGCTGTTTTGAGTTCTCACCCTCTAACGCGATGTTTTTAAGCCTAAGTGTAGAAATAAGAAATTACCGTCGTACTCTCAAACCGGGACATCCGCGGCTGCGGGGTCAGTTCCTACGAGTTACATTAGTTCCGTGGGAGGTGTTGGTGCCACCCACGGGGCCGTTCGGGGGAAAGTTTCGAGTTCTCACCCTCTAACCCCGTGTTTTTAAGCCTAAGTGTGGAAATAAGCAAATTACCATCGTACTCTCAAACCGGGAGACCCGCGGCTGCGGGGTCAGTTCCTACCAGTTACGTTGGTCCCGTGGGAGGTGTTGGTGCCACCCACGGGGCCGTTCGGGGGCTGTTTCGAGTTCTCACTTTCTAATGCCATGTTTTTAAGCCTAAGTGTGGAAATAAGCAAATTATCATCGTACTCTCAAACCGGGACACCCGCGGCTGCGGGGTCAGTTCCTACGAGTTACGTTGGTCCCGTGGGAGGTGTTGGTGCCACCCATGGGGCCGTTCGGAGGCTGTTTCGAGTTTTCACCCTTTAACGCCATGTTAAGCCTAAGGGTAGAAATAAGCAAATTACCGTCGTACTCTCAAACCGGGACACCCGCGGCAGCGGGGTTAGTTCCTACGAGTTACGTTGGTCCTGTGGGAGGTGTTGGTGCCACCCACGGGGCCGTTCGGGGGCAGTTTCGAGTTCTCAACCTCTAACGCCATGTTTTTAAGCCTAAGTGTTGAAATAAGCAAATTACCGTCGTTCTCTCAAACCGGGACACCCGCGGCTGCGGGGTCAGTTCCTACGAGTTACATTAGTTCCGTGGGAGGTGTTGGTGCCACCCACGGGGCCATTCGGGGGAAGTTTCGAGTTCTCACCCTCTAACGCCGTGTTTTTAAGCCTAAGTGTGGAAATAAGCAAATTACCGTCGTACTCTCAAACCGGGAGACCCGCCACTGCGGGGTCAGTTCCTACGAGTTACGTTGGTCCCGTGGGAGGTGTTGGTTGCACCCACGGGGCCGTTCGGGGGCTGTTTTGAGTTTTCACCCTCTAGCGCCATGTTTTTAAGCCAAAGTGTGGAAATAAGCAAATTACCGTCGTACTCTCAAACCGGGAGACCCGCGACTGCGGGGTCAGTTCCTACGAGTTACGTTGGTCCCGTGGGAGGTGTTGGTTGCACCCACGGGGCCGTTCGGGGGCTGTTTCGAGTTCTCACCCTCTAACGCCATGTTTTTAAGCCTAAGTGTGGAAATAAGCAAATTACCGTCGTACTCTCAAACCGGGAGACCCGCCACTGCGGGGTCAGTTCCTACGAGTTACGTTGGTCCCGTGGGAGTTGTTGGTGCCACCCACGGGACCGTTCGGGGGCTGTTTTGAGTTTCCACCCTCTAACGCCATGTTAAGCCTAAGTGTAGAAATAAGCAAATTACCGTCGTACTCTCAAACCGGGACACCCGCGGCTGCGGGGTCAGTTCCTACGAGTTACGTTGGTCCCGTGGGAGGTGTTGGTGCCACCCACGGGGCCGTTCGGGTGCTGTTTCGAGTTTTCACCCTCTAACGCCATGTTAAGTCTAAGTGTAGAAATAAGCAAATTGCCGTCGTACTCTCAAACCGGGACACCCGCGGCTGCGGGGTCAGTTCCTATGAGTTATGTTGGTCCCGTGGGAGGTGTTGGTGCCACCCACGGGGCCGTTCGGGGGCTGTTTCGAGTTATCACCATCTAACGCCATGTTTTTAAGCCTAAGTGTGGAAATAAGCAAATTGCCGTCGTACTCTCAAACAGGGACACCCGCGGCTGTGGGGTCCGTTCCCACGAGTTATGTTGGTCCCGTGGGAGGTGTTGGTGCCACCCACGGGCCGTTCGGGGGCTGTTTCGATTTCTCACCCTCTAACGCCATGTTTTTAAGCCTAAGTGAAGAAATAAGCAAATTACCGTCGTACTCTCAAACCGGGACACCCGCGGCTGCGGGCTCAGTTCCTACGAGTTACATAGGTTCCGTGGGAGGTGTTGGTGCCACCCACGGGGCCGTTTGGGGGCAGTTTCGAGTTCTCACCCTCTAACGCCGTGTTTTTAAGCCTACGTGTGGAAATAAGCAAATTATCGTCGTACTCTCAAACCGGGAGACCCGCGGCTGCGGGGTCAGTTCCTACCAGTTACGTGGGAGGTGTTGGTGCCACCCACGGGGCCGTTCGGGGGCTGTTTCGAGTTGTCACCCTCTAACGCCATGTTTTTAAGCCTAAGTGTAGAAATAAGCAAATTACCGTCGTACTCTCAAACCGGGACACCCGCGGCTGCGGGGTCAGTTCCTACGAGTTACATTAGTTCCGTGGGAGGTGTTGGTGCCACCCACGGGGCCATTCGGGGGCAGTTTCGAGTTCTCACCCTCTAACGCCGTGTTTTTAAGCCTAAGTGTGGAAATAAGCAAATTACCGTCGTACTCTCAAACCGGGAGACCCGCGGCTGCGGGGTCAGTTCCTACCAGTTACGTTGGTCCCGTGGGAAGTGTTGGTGCCACCCACGGGGCCGTTCGGGGGCTGTTTCGAGTTCTCACCCTCTAACGCCATGTTTTTAAGCCTAAGTGTGGAAATAAGCAAATTATCATCGTACTCTCAAACCGGGACACCCGCGGCTGCGGGGTCAGTTCCTACGAGTTACGTTGGTCCCGTGGGAGGTGTTGGTGCCACCCATGGGGCCGTTCGGAGGCTGTTTCGAGTTTTCACCCTCTAACGCCATGTTAAGCCTAAGGGTAGAAATTAGCAAATTACCGTCGTACTCTCAAACCGGGACACCCGCGGCTGCGGGGTTAGTTCCTACGAGTTACGTTGGTCCCGTGGGAGGTGTTGGTTCCACCCACGGGGCCGTTCGGGGGCTGTTTCGAGTTTTCACCCTCTAGCGCCATGTTTTTAAGCCTAAGTGTGGAAATAAGCAAATTACCGTCGTACTCTCAAACCGGGAGACCCGCGGCTGCGGGGTCCGTTCCCACGAGTTACGTTGGTCCCGTGGGAGGTGTTGGTGCCACCCACGGGGCCGTTCGGGGGCCGTTTCGAGTTCTCACCCTCTAATGACATTTTTTAAGCCTAAGTGTAAAAATAAGCAAATTACCGTCGTACTCTCAACCGGGACACCCGCGGCTGCGGCGTCAGTTCCTACGAGTTACGTTGGTCCCGTGGGAGGTGTTGGTTGCACCCACGGGGCCGTTCGGGGGCTGTTTCGAGTTCTCACCCTCTAACGCCATGTTTTTAAGCCTAAGTGTGGAAATAAGCAAATTACCGTCGTATTCTCAAACCGGGAGACCCGTGACTGCGGGGTCGGTTCCTACGAGTTACGTTGGTCCCGTGGGAGGTGTTGGTGCCACCCACGGGGCCGTTCGGGGGCTGTTTCGAGTTTTCACCCTCTAACGCCATGTTAAGCCTAAGTGTAGAAATAAGCAAATTACCGTCGTACTCTCAAACCGGGACACCCGCGGCTGCGGGGTCAGTTCCTACGAGTTACGTTGGTCCCGTGGGAGGTGTTGGTGCCACCCACGGGGCCGTTCGGGGGCTGTTTCGAGTTCTCACCATCTAACGCCATGTTTTTAAGCCTAAGTGTGGAAATAAGCAAATTACCGTCGTACTCTCAAACCGGGACACCCGCGGCTGCGGGGTCAGTTCTTACGAGTTACGTTGGTCCCGTGAGAGGTGTTGGTGCCACCCACGGGGCCGTTCGGGGGCTGTTTCGAGTTCTCACCCTCTAACGCCATGTTTTTAAGCCTAAGTGTAAAAATAAGGAAATTACCGTCGTACTCTCAAACCGGGAAACCCGCGGCTGCGGGGTCAGTTCCTACGAGTTACGTTGGTCCCGTGGGAGGTGTTGGTTGCACTCACGGGGCCGTTCGGGGGTTGTTTCGAGTTCTCACCCTCTAACGCCATGTTTTTGAGCCTAAGTGTGGAAATAAGCAGATTGTCGTCGTACTCTCAAATCGGGACACCCGCGGCTGCGGGGTCAGTTCCTACGAGTTACGTTGGTCCCGTCAGAGGTGTTGGTGCCACCCACGGGGCCGTTCGGGGGCTGTTTCTAGTTCTCACCCTCTAACGCCATGTTTTTAAGCCTAAGTGTGGAAATAAGCAAATTACCGTCGTACTCTCAAACCGGGAGACCCGCGGCTGCGGGGTCAGTTCCTACGAGTTACGTTGGTCCCGTCAGAGGTGTTGGTGCCACCCACGGGGCCGTTCGGGGGCTGTTTCTAGTTCTCACCCTCTAACGCCATGTTTTTAAGCCTAAGTGTGGAAATAAGCAAATTACCGTCGTACTCTCAAACCGGGAGACCCGCGGCTGCGGGGTCAGTTCCTACGAGTTACGTTGGTCCCGTGGGAGGTGTTGGTGCCACCCATGGGGCCGTTCGGAGGCTGTTTCGAGTTTTCACCCTTTAACGCCATGTTAAGCCTAAGGGTATAAATAAGCAAATTACCGTCGTACTCTCAAACCGGGACACCCGCGGCAGCGGGGTTAGTTCCTACGAGTTACGTTGGTCCTGTGGGAGGTGTTGGTGCCACCCACGGGGCCGTTCGGGGGCAGTTTCGAGTTCTCAACCTCTAACGCCATGTTTTTAAGCCTAAGTGTTGAAATAAGCAAATTACCATCGTTCTCTCAAACCGGGACACCCGCGGCTGCGGGGTCAGTTCCTACGAGTTATGTTGGTCCCGTGGGAGGTGTTGGTGCCACCCACGGGGCCGTTCGGGGGCTGTTTTGAGTTTTCACCCTCTAGCGCCATGTTTTTAAGCCAAAGTGTGGAAATAAGCAAATTACCGTCGTACTCTAAAACCGGGAGACCCGCGACTGCGGGGTCAGTTCCTACGAGTTACGTTGGTCCCGTGGGAGATGTTGGTTACACCCACGGGGCCGTTCGGGGGCTGTTTCGAGTTCTCACCCTCTAACGCCATGTTTTTAAGCCTAAGTGTGGAAATAAGCAAATTACCGTCGTACTCTCAAACCGGGAGACCCGCGACTGCGGGGTCAGTTCCTACGAGTTACGTTGGTCCCGTGGGAGGTGTTGGTGCCACCCACGGGACCGTTCGGGGGCTGTTTTGAGTTTCCACCCTCTAACGCCATGTTAAGCCTAAGTGTAGAAATAAGCAAATTACCGTCGTACTCTCAAACCGGGACACCCGCGGCTGCGGGGTCAGTTCCTACGAGTTACGTTGGTCCCGTGGGAGGTGTTGGTGCCACCCACGGGGCCGTTCGGGTGCTGTTTCGAGTTTTCACCCTCTAACGCCATGTTAAGTCTAACTGTAGAAATAAGCAAATTGCCGTCGTACTCTCAAACCGGGACACCCGCGGCTGCGGGGTCAGTTCCTACGAGTTATGTTGGTCCCGTGGGAGGTGTTGGTGCCACCCACGGGGCCGTTCGGGGGCTGTTTCGAGTTCTCACCATCTAACGCCATGTTTTTAAGCCTAAGTGTGGAAATAAGCAAATTGCCATCGTACTCTCAAACCGGGACACCCGCGGCTGTGCGGTCCGTTCCCACGAGTTATGTTGGTCCCGTGGGAGGTGTTGGTGCCACCCACGGGCCGTTCGGGGGCTGTTTCGATTTCTCACCCTCTAACGCCATGTTTTTAAGCCTAAGTGAAGAAATAAGCAAATTACCCTCGTACTCTCAAACCGGGACACCCGCGGCTGCGGGCTCAGTTCCTACGAGTTACATAGGTTCCGTGGGAGGTGTTGGTGCCACCCACGGGGCCGTTTGGGGGCAGTTTCGAGTTCTCACCCTCTAACGCCGTGTTTTTAAGCCTACGTGTGGAAATAAGCAAATTACCGTCGTACTCTCAAACCGGGAGACCCGCGGCTGCGGGGTCAGTTCCTACCAATTACGTGGGAGGTGTTGGTGCCACCCACGGGGCCGTTCGGGGGCTGTTTCGAGTTGTCACCCTCTAACGCCATGTTTTTAAGCCTAAGTGTAGAAATAAGCAAATTACCGTCGTAATCTCAAACCGGGACACCCGCGGCTGCGGGGTCAGTTCCTACGAGTTACATTAGTTCCGTGGGAGGTGTTGGTGCCACCCACGGGGCCATTCGGGGGCAGTTTCGAGTTCTCACCCTCTAACGCCGTGTTTTTAAGCCTAAGTGTGGAAATAAGCAAATTACCGTCGTACTCTCAAACCGGGAGACCCGCGGCTGCGGGGTCAGTTCCTACCAGTTACGTTGGTCCCGTGGGAGGTGTTTGTGCCACCCACGGCGCCTTTCGGGGGCTGTTTGGAGTTCTCACCCTCTAACGCCATGTTTTTAAGCCTAAGTGTGGAAATAAGCAAATTATCATCGTACTCTCAAACCGGGACACCCGCGGCTGCGGGGTCAGTTCCTACGAGTTATGTTGGTCCCGTGGGAGATGTTGGTGCCACCCATGGGGCCGTTCGGAGGCTGTTTCGAGTTTTCACCCTCTAACGCCATGTTAAGCCTAAGGGTAGAAATTAGCAAATTACCGTCGTACTCTCAAACCGGGACACCCGCGGCTGCGGGGTTAGTTCCTACGAGTTACGTTGGTCCCGTGGGAGGTGTTGGTTCCACCCACGGGGCCGTTCGGGGGCTGTTTCGAGTTCTCACCCTCTAGCGCCATGTTTTTAAGCCTAAGTGTGGAAATAAGCAAATTACCGTCGTACTCTCAAACCGGGAGACCCGCGGCTGCGGGGTCCGTTCCCACGAGTTACGTTGGTCCCGTGGGAGGTGTTGGTGCCACCCACGGGGCCGTTCGGGGGCCGTTTCGAGTTCTCACCCTCTAACGACATTTTTTAAGCCTAAGTGTAAAAATAAGCAAATTACCGTCGTACTCTCAAACCGGGACACCCGCGGCTGCGGCGTCAGTTCCTACGAGTTACGTTGGTCCCGTGGGAGGTGTTGGTTGCACCCACGGGGCCGTTCGGGGGCTGTTTCGAGTTCTCACCCTCTAACGCCATGTTTTTAAGCCTAAGTGTGGAAATAAGCAAATTACCGTCGTATTCTCAAACCGGGAGACCCGCGACTGCGGGGTCGGTTACTACGAGTTACGTTGGTCCCGTGGGAGGTGTTGGTGCCACCCACGGGGCCGTTCGGGGGCTGTTTCGAGTTTTCACCCTCTAACGCCATGTTAAGCCTAAGTGTAGAAATAAGCAAATTACCGTCGTACTCTCAAACCGGGACACCCGCGGCTGCGGGGTCAGTTCCTACGAGTTACGTTGGTCCCGTGGGAGGTGTTGGTGCCACCCACGGGGCCGTTCGGGGGCTGTTTCGAGTTCTCACCATCTAACGCCATGTTTTTAAGCCTAAGTGTGGAAATAAGCAAATTACCGTCGTACTCTCAAACCGGGACACCCGCGGCTGCGGGGTCAGTTCTTACGAGTTACGTTGGTCCCGTGAGAGGTGCTGGTGCCACCCACGGGGCCGTTCGGGGGCTGTTTCGAGTTCTCACCCTCTAACGCCATGTTTTTAAGCCTAAGTGTAAAAATAAGGAAATTACCGTCGTACTCTCAAACCGGGAAACCCGCGGCTGCGGGGTCAGTTCCTACGAGTTACGTTGGTCCCGTGGGAGGTGTTGGTTGCACTCACGGGGCCGTTCGGGGGTTGTTTCGAGTTCTCACCCTCTAACGCCATGTTTTTAAGCCTAAGTGTGGAAATAAGCAGATTGTCGTCGTACTCTCAAATCGGGACACCCGCGGCTGCGGGGTCAGTTCCTACGAGTTACGTTGGTCCCGTCAGAGGTGTTGGTGCCACCCACGGGGCCGTTCGGGGGCTGTTTCTAGTTCTCACCCTCTAACGCCATGTTTTTAAGCCTAAGTGTGGAAATAAGCAAATTACCGTCGTACTCTCAAACCGGGAGACCCGCGGCTGCGGGGTCAGTTCCTACGAGTTACGTTGGTCCCGTGGGAGGTGTTAGTGCCACCCACGGGGACGTTCGGGTGCTGTTTCGAGTTTTCACCTCTAACGCCATGTTAAGTCTAAGTGTAGAAATAAGCAAATTACCGTCGTACTCTCAAACCGGGACACCCGCGGCTGCGGGGTCAGTTCCTACGAGTTATGTTGGTCCCGTGGGAGGTGTTGGTGCCACCCACGGGGCCGTTCGGGGGCTGTTTCGAGTTATCACCATCTAACGCCATGTTTTTAAGCCTAAGTGTGGAAATAAGCAAATTGTCGTCGTACTCTCAAACCGGGACGCCCGCGGCTGTGGGGTCCGTTCCCACGAGTTATGTTGGTCCCGTGGGAGGTGTTGGTGCCACCCACGGGGCCGTTCGGGGGCTGTTTCGAGTTCTCACCCTCTAACGCCATGTTTTTAAGCCTAAGTGAAGAAATAAGCAAATTACCGTCGTACTCTCAAACCGGGACACCCGCAGCTGCGGGGTCAGTTCCTACGAGTTACATTGGTTCCGTGGGAGGTGTTGGTGCCACCCACGGGGCCGTTTGGGGGCAGTTTCGAGTTCTCACCCTCTAACGCCGTGTTTTTAAGCCTAAGTGTGGAAATAAGCAAATTACCATCGTACTCTCAAACCGGGAGACCCGCGGCTGCGGGGTCAGTTCCTACCAGTTACGTGGGAGGTGTTGGTGCCACCCACGGGGCCGTTCGGGGGCTCTTTCGAGTTCTCACCCTCTAACGCCATGTTTTTAAGCCAAAGTGTAGAAATAAGCAAATTACCGTCGTACTCTCAAACCGGGACACCCGCGGCTGCGGGGTCAGTTCCTACGAGTTACATTAGTTCCGTGGGAGGTGTTGGTGCCACCCACGGGGCCGTTCGGGGGAAAGTTTCGAGTTCTCACCCTCTAACGCCGTGTTTTTAAGCCTAAGTGTGGAAATAAGCAAATTACCATCGTACTCTCAAACCGGGAGACCCGCGGCTGCGGGGTCAGTTCCTACCAGTTACGTTGGTCCTGTGGGAGGTGTTGGTGCCACCCACGGGGCCGTTCGGGGGCTGTTTCGAGTTCTCACCTTCTAACGCCATGTTTTTAAGCCTAAGTGTGGAAATAAGAAAATTATCATCGTAATCTCAAACCGGGACACCCGCGGCTCCGGGGTCAGTTCCTACGAGTTACGTTGGTCCCGTGGGAGGTGTTGGTGCCACCCACGGGGCCGTTCGGAGGCTGTTTCGAGTTTTCACCCTCTAACGCCATGTTAAGCCTAAGGGTAGAAATAAACAAATTACCGTCGTACTCTCAAACCGGGACACCCGCGGCTGCGGGGTCAATTCCTACGAGTTACGTTGGTCCCGTGGGAGGTGTTGGTGCCACCCACGGGGCCGTTCGGGGGCAGTTTCGAGTTCTCACCCTCTAACGCCATGTTTTTCAGCCTAAGTATGGAAATAAGCAAATTACCGTCGTCCTCTCAAACCGGGACACCCGCGGCTGCGGGGTCAGTTCCTACGAGTTATGTTGGTCCCGTGGGAGGTGTTGGTGCCACCCACAGGGCCGTTCGGGGGCTGTTTCGAGTTCTCACCCTCTAACGACATTTTTTAAGCCTAAGTGTAAAAATAAGCAAATTACCGTCGTACTCTCAAACCGGGACACCCGCGGCTGCGGGATTAGTTCCTACGAGTTACGTTGGTCCCGTGGGAGGTGTTGGTTGCACCCACGGGGCCGTTCGGGGGCTGTTTCGAGTTCTCACCCTCTAACGCCATGTTTTTCAGCCTAAGTGTGGAAATAAGCAAATTACCGTCGTCCTCTCAAACCGGGACACCCGCGGCTGCGGGGTCAGTTCCTACGAGTTATGTTGGTCCCGTGGGAGGTGTTAGTGCCACCCACGGGGACGTTCGGGTGCTGTTTCGAGTTTTCACCTCTAACGCCATGTTAAGTCTAAGTGTAGAAATAAGCAAATTACCGTCGTACTCTCAAACCGGGACACCCGCGGCTGCGGGGTCAGTTCCTACGAGTTATGTTGGTCCCGTGGGAGGTGTTGGTGCCACCCACGGGGCCGTTCGGGGGCTGTTTCGAGTTATCACCATCTAACGCCATGTTTTTAAGCCTAAGTGTGGAAATAAGCAAATTGCCGTCGTACTCTCAAACCGGGACGCCCGCGGCTGTGGGGTCCGTTCCCACGAGTTATGTTTGTCCCGTGGGAGGTGTTGGTGCCACCCACGGGGCCGTTCGGGGGCTGTTTCGAGTTCTCACCCTCTAACGCCATGTTTTTAAGCCTAAGTGAAGAAATAAGCAAATTACCGTCGTACTCTCAAACCGGGACACCCGCAGCTGCGGGGTCAGTTCCTACGAGTTACATTGGTTCCGTGGGAGGTGTTGGTGCCACCCACGGGGCCGTTTGGGGGCAGTTTCGAGTTCTCACCCTCTAACGCCGTGTTTTTAAGCCTAAGTGTGGAAATAAGCAAATTACCATCGTACTCTCAAACCGGGAGACCCGCGGCTGCGGGGTCAGTTCCTACCAGTTACGTGGGAGGTGTTGGTGCCACCCACGGGGCCGTTCGGGGGCTCTTTCGAGTTCTCACCCTCTAACGCCATGTTTTTAAGCCAAAGTGTAGAAATAAGCAAATTACCGTCGTACTCTCAAACCGGGACACCCGCGGCTGCGGGGTCAGTTCCTACGAGTTACATTAGTTCCGTGGGAGGTGTTGGTGCCACCCACGGGGCCGTTCGGGGGAAAGTTTCGAGTTCTCACCCTCTAACGCCGTGTTTTTAAGCCTAAGTGTGGAAATAAGCAAATTACCATCGTACTCTCAAACCGGGAGACCCGCGGCTGCGGGGTCAGTTCCTACCAGTTACGTTGGTCCTGTGGGAGGTGTTGGTGCCACCCACGGGGCCGTTCGGGGGCTGTTTCGAGTTCTCACCTTCTAACGCCATGTTTTTAAGCCTAAGTGTGGAAATAAGAAAATTATCATCGTAATCTCAAACCGGGACACCCGCGGCTCCGGGGTCAGTTCCTACGAGTTACGTTGGTCCCGTGGGAGGTGTTGGTGCCACCCACGGGGCCGTTCGGAGGCTGTTTCGAGTTTTCACCCTCTAACGCCATGTTAAGCCTAAGGGTAGAAATAAACAAATTACCGTCGTACTCTCAAACCGGGACACCCGCGGCTGCGGGGTCAATTCCTACGAGTTACGTTGGTCCCGTGGGAGGTGTTGGTGCCACCCACGGGGCCGTTCGGGGGCAGTTTCGAGTTCTCACCCTCTAACGCCATGTTTTTCAGCCTAAGTGTGGAAATAAGCAAATTACCGTCGTCCTCTCAAACCGGGACACCCGCGGCTGCGGGGTCAGTTCCTACGAGTTATGTTGGTCCCGTGGGAGGTGTTGGTGCCACCCACAGGGCCGTTCGGGGGCTGTTTCGAGTTCTCACCCTCTAACGACATTTTTTAAGCCTAAGTGTAAAAATAAGCAAATTACCGTCGTACTCTCAAACCGGGACACCCGCGGCTGCGGGATTAGTTCCTACGAGTTACGTTGGTCCCGTGGGAGGTGTTGGTTGCACCCACGGGGCCGTTCGGGGGCTGTTTCGAGTTCTCACCCTCTAACGCCATGTTTTTAAGCCTAAGTGTGGAAATAAGCAAATTACCGTCGTACTCTCAAACCGGGAGACCCGCGACTGCGGGGTCAGTTCCTACGAGTTACGTTGGTCCCGTGCGAGGTGTTGGAGCCACCCACGGGACCGTTCGGGGGCTGTTTCGAGTTTCCACCCTCTAACGCCATGTTAAGCCTAAGTGTAGAAATAAGCAAATTACCGTCGTACTCTCAAACCGGGACACCCGCGGCTGCGGGGTCAGTTCCTCCCAGTTACGTTGGTCCCGTGGGAGGTGTTGGTGCCACCCACGGGGCCGTTCGGGGGCTGTTTCGAGTTCTCACCCTCTAACGCCATGTTTTTAAGCCTAAGTGTGGAAATAAGCAAATTATCAACGTACTCTCAAACCGGGACACCCGCGGCTGCGGGGTCAGTTCCTACGAGTTATGTTGGTCCCGTGGGAGGTGTTGGTGCCACCCATGGGGCCGTTCGGAGGCTGTTTCGAGTTTTCACCCTCTAACGCCATGTTAAGCCTAAGGGTAGAAATAAGCAAATTACCGTCGTACTCTCAAACCGGGACACCCGCGGCTGCGGGGTTAGTTCCTACGAGTTACGTTGGTCCCGTGGGAGGTGTTGGTGCCACCCACGGGGCCGTTCGGGGGCTGTTTCGAGTTTTCACCCTCTAGCGCCATGTTTTTAAGCCTAAGTGTGGAAATAAGAAAATTACCGTCGTACTCTCAAACCGGGAGACCCGCGGCTGCGGGGTATGTTCCCACGAGTTACGTTGGTCCCGTGGGAGGTGTTGGTGCCACCCACGGGGCCGTTCGGGGGCTGTTTCGAGTTCTCACCCTCTAACGACATTTTTTAAGCCTAAGTGTAAAAATAAGTAAATTACCGTCGTACTCTCAAACCGGGACACCCGCGGCTGCGGGGTCAGTTCCTACGAGTTACATTGGTTCCGTGGGAGGTGTTGGTGCCACCCACGGGGCCGTTCGGGGGCTGTTTCGAGTTCTCACCCTCTAACGCCGTGTTTTTAAGCCTAAGTGTGGAAATAAGCAAATTACCGTCGTACTCTCAAACCGGGAGACCCGCGGCTGCGGGGTCAGTTCCTACCAGTTACGTTGGTCCCGTGGGAGGTGTTGGTGCCACCCACGGGGCCGTTCGGGGGCTATTTCGAGTTTTCACCCTCTAACGCCATGTTAAGCCTAAGTGTAGAAATAAGAAAATTACCGTCGTACTCTCAAACTGGGACACCCGCGGCTGCGGGGTCAGTTCCTACGAGTTACGTTGGTCCCGTGGGAGGTGTGGTGCTACCCACGGGGCCGTTCGGGGGCTGTTTCGAGTTCTCACCCTCTAACGCCATGTTTTTAAGCCTAAGTGTGGAAATAAGCAAATTATCGTCGTACTCTCAAACCGGGAAACCCGCGGCTGCGGGGTCCATTCCTAAGAGTTACGTTGGTCCCGTGGGAGGTGTTGGTGCCACCCACGGGGCCGTTCGGGGGCTGTTTCGAGTTATCACCCTCTAACGCCATGTTTTTAAGCCTAAGTGTGGAAATAAGCAAATTGCCGTCGTACTCTCAAACCGGGTCACCCGCGGCTGGGGGGTCAGTTCCTACGAGTTAGGTTGGTCCCGTGGGAGGTGTTGGTGCCACCCACGGGGCCGTTCGGGGGCTGTTTCGAGTTCTCACCCTCTAACGCCATGTTTTTAAGCCTAAGTGTGAAAATAAGCAAATTTCCGTCGTACTCTCAAACCGGGACACCCGCGGCTGCGGGGTCCGTTTCCACGAGTTACGTTTGTCCCGTGGGAGGTGTTGGTGCCACCCACGGGGCCGTTCGGGGGCTGTTTCGAGTTCTCACCCTCTAACGCCATGTTTTTAAGCCTAAGTGTGGAAATAAGGAAATTACCGTCGTACTCTCAAACCGGGACACCCGCGGCTGCGGGGTCCGTTCCTACGAGTTACGTTGGTCCCGTGGGAGGTGTTGGTGCCCCCCAGGGGGCCGTTCGGGGGCTGTTTCGAGTTCTCACCCTCTAACGCCTTGTTTTTAAGCCTAAGTGTGGAAATAAGCAAATTACCATCGTACTCTCAAACCGGGAGACCCGCGGCTGTGGGGTCCGTTCCTACGAGTTACGTTGGTCCCGTGGGAGGTGTTGGTGCCACCCACGGGGCCGTTCGGGGGCTGTTTCGAGTTCTCACCCTCTAACGCCTTGTTTTTAAGCCTAAGTGTGGAAATAAGCAAATTACCATCGTACTCTCAAACCGGGAGACCCGCGGCTGCGGGGTCCGTTCCCACGAGTTACGTTGGTCGCGTGGGAGGTGTTGGTGCCACCCACGGGGCTGTTTCGAGTTTTCACCCTCTAACGCCATGTTAAGCCTAAGTGTAGAAATAAGTAAATTACCGTCGTACTCTCAAACCGGGACACCCGCGGCTGCGGGGTCAGTTCCTACGAGTTACGTTGGTCCCGTGGGAGGTGTTGGTGCCACCCACGGGGCCGTTCGGGGGCTGTTTCGAGTTCTCACCCTCTAACGCCATGTTTTTAAGCCTAAGTGTGGAAATAAGCAAATTACCGTCGTACTCTCAAACCGGGACACCCGCGGCTGCGGGGTCAGTTCCTACGAGGTACGTTGGTCCCGTGGGAGGTGTTGGTGCCACCCACGGGGCCGTTCGGGGGCCGTTTCGAGTTCTCACCCTCTAACGCCATGTTTTTAAGCCTAAGTGTGGAAATAAGCAAATTATCGTCGTACTCTCAAACCGGGAAAACCGCGGCTGCGGGGTCAGTTCCTACGAGTTACGTTGGTCCCGTGGGAGGTGTTGGTGCCACCCACGGGGCCGTTCGGGGGCTGTTTCGAGTTTTCACCCTCTAACGCCATGTTTTTAAGCCTAAGTGTGAAAATAAGCAAATTACCGTCGTACTCTCAAACCGGGACACCCGCGGCTGCGGGGTCAGTTCCTACGGGTTACATTGGTTCCGTGGGAGGTGTTGGTGCCACCCACGGGGCCGTTTGGGGGCAGTTTCGAGTTCTCACCCTCTAACGCCGTTTTTTTAAGCCTACGTGTGGAAATAAGCAAATTATCGTCGTACTCTCAAACCGGGAGACCCGCGGCTGCGGGGTCAGTTCCTACCAGTTACGTGGGAGGTGTTGGCGCCACCCACGGGGCCGTTCGGGGGCTGTTTCGAGTTCTCACCCTCTAACGCCATGTTTTTAAGCCTAAGTGTAGAAATAAGATAATTACCTTCGTACTCTCAAACCGGGACACCCGCGGCTGCGGGGTCAGTTCCTACGAGTTACATTAGTTCCGTGGGAGGTGTTGGTGCCACCCACGGGGCCATTCGGGGGCAGTTTCGAGTTCTCACCCTCTAACGCCGTGTTTTTAAGCCTAAGTGTGGAAATAAGCAAATTATCGTCGTACTCTCAAACCGGGAGACCCGCGGCTGCGGGGTCAGTTCCTACCAGTTACGTTGGTCCCGTGGGAGGTATTGGTGCCACCCAAGGGGCCGTTCGGGGGCTGTTTCGAGTTCTCACCCTCTAACGCCATGTTTTTGTGCCTAAGTGTGGAAATAAGCAAATTATCATCGTACTCTCAAACCGGGACACCCGCGGCTGCGGGGTCAGTTCCTACGAGTTACGTTGGTCCCGTGGGAGGTGTTGGTGCCACCCACGGGGCCGTTCGGGGGAAAGTTTCGAGTTCTCACCCTCTAACGCCGTGTTTTTATGCCTAAGTTTGGAAATAAGCAAATTATCATCGTACTCTAAAACCGGGACACCCGCGGCTGCGGGGTCAGTTCCTACGAGTTACGTTGGTCCCGTGGGAGGTGTTGGTGCCACCCATGGGGCCGTTCGGAGGCTGTTTCGAGTTTTCACCCTCTAACACCATGTTAAGCCTAAGGGTAGAAATAAGCAAATTACCGTCGTACTCTCAAACCGGGACACCCGCGGCTGCGGGGTTAGAACCTACGAGTTACGTTGGTCCTGTGGGAGGTGTTGGTGCCACCCACGGGGCCGTTCGGGGGCAGTTTCGAGTTCTAACCCTCTAACGCCATGTTTTTAAGCCTAAGTGTGGAAATAAGCAAATTACCGTCGTACTCTCAAACCGGGACACCCGCGGCTGCGGGGTCAGTTCCTACGAGTTATGTTGGTCCCGTGGGAGATGTTGGTGCCACCCACGGGGCCGTTCGGGGGCTGTTTCGAGTTTTCACCCTCTAGCGCCATGTTTTTAAGCCTAAGTGTGGAAATAAGAAAATTACCGTCGTACTCTCAAACCGGGAGACCCGCGGCTGCGGGGTCCGTTCCCACGAGTTACGTTGGTCCCGTGGGAGGTGTTGGTGCCACCCATAGGGCCGTTCGGGGGCTGTTTCGAGTTCTCACCCTCTAACGACATTTTTTAAGCCTAAGTGTAAAAATAAGCAAATTACCGTCGTACTCTCAAACCGGGACACCCGCGGCTGCGGGGTCAGTTCCTACGAGTTACGTTGGTCCCGTGGGAGGTGTTGGTTGTACCCACGGGGCCGTTCGGGGGCTGTTTCGAGTTGTCACCCTCTAACGCCATGTTTTTAAGCCTAAGTGTGGAAATAAGCAAATTACCGTCGTACTCTAAAACCGGGACACCCGCGGCTGCGGGGTCCGTTCCCAGGAGTTACGTTGGTCCCGTGGGAGGTGTTGGTGCCACCCACAGGGCCGTTCGGGGGCTGTTTCGAGTTCTCACCCTCTAACGACATTTTTTAAGCCTAAGTGTAAAAATAAGCAAATTACCGTCGTACTCTCAAACCGGGACACCCGCGGCAGCGGGGTCAGTTCCTACGAGTTACATTGGTCCCGTGGGAGGTGTTGGTTGCACCCACGGGGCCGTTCGGGGGCTGTTTCGAGTTCTCACCCTCTAACGCCATGTTTTTAAGCCTAAGTGTGGAAATAACCAAATTACCGTCGTACTCTCAAACCGGGAGACCCGCGACTGCGGGGTCAGTTCCTACGAGTTACGTTGTTCCCATGGGAGGTGTTGGTGCCAGCCACGGGGCCGTTCGGGGGCTGTTTCGAGTTTTCACCCTCTAACGCCATGTTAAGCCTAAGTGTAGAAATAAGCAAATTACCGTCGTACTCTCAAACCGGGACACCCGCGGCTGCGGGGTCAGTTCCTATGAGTTACGTTGGTCCCGTGGGAGGTGTTGGTGCCACCCACGGGGCCGTTCGGGTGCTGTTTCGAGTTTTCACCCTCTAACGCCATGTTAAGTCTAGGTGTAGAAATAAGCAAATTACCGTCGTACTCTCAAACCGGGACACCCGCGGCTGCGGGGTCAGTTCCTACGAGTTATGTTGGTCCCGTGGGAGGTGTTGGTGCCACCCACGGGGCCGTTCGGGGGCTGTTTCGAGTTATCACCATCTAACGCCATGTTTTTAAGCCTAAGTGTGGAAATAAGCAAATTGCCGTCGTACTCTCAAACCGGGACACCCGCGGCTGTGGGGTCCGTTCCCACGAGTTATGTTGGTCCCGTGGGAGGTGTTGGTGCCACCCACAGGGCCGTTCGGGGCCTGTTTCGAGTTATCACCCTCTAACGCCATGTTTTTAAGCCTAAGTGAAGAAATAAGCAAATTACCGTCGTACTCTCAAACCGGGACACCCGCGGCTGCGGGGTCAGTTCCTACCAGTTACATTGGTTCCGTGGGAGGTGTTGGTGCCACCCACGGGGCCGTTTGGGGGCAGTTTCGAGTTCTCACCCTCTAACGCCGTGTTTTTAAGCCTACGTGTGGAAATAAGCAAATTACCGTCGTACTCTCAAACCGGGAGACCCGCGGCTGCGGGGTCAGTTCCTACCAGTTACGTGGGAGGTGTTGGTGCCACCCACGGGGCCGTTCGGGGGCTGTTTCGAGTTCTCACCCTCTAACGCCATGTTTTTAAGCCTAAGTGTGGAAATAAGGAAATTACCGTCGTACTCTCAAACCGGGACACCCGCGGCTGCGGGGTCCGTTCCTACGAGTTACGTTGGTCCCGTGGGAGGTGTTGGTGCCACCCACGGGGCCGTTCGGGGGCTCTTTCGAGTTCTCACCCTCTAACGCCGTGTTTTTAAGCCTACGTGTGGAAATAAGCAAATTACCGTTGTACTCTCAAACCGGGAGACCCGCGGCTGCGGGGTCAGTTCCTACCAGTTACGCGGTAGGTGTTGGCGCCACTCACGGGGCCGTTCGAGGGCTGTTTCGAGTTCTCACCCTCTAAGGCCATGTTTTTAAGACTAAGTGTAGAAATAAGCAAATTACCGTCGTACTCTCAAACCGGGACACCCGCGGCTGCGGGGTCAGTTCCTACGAGTTACATTAGTTCCGTGGGAGGTGTTGGTGCCACCCACGGGGCCATTCGGGGGCAGTTTCGAGTTCTCACCCTCTAACGCCGTGTTTTTAAGCCTAAGTGTGGAAATAAGCAAATTACCGTCGTACTCTCAAACCGGGAGACCCGCGGCTGCGGGGTCAGTTCCTACCAGTTACGTTGGTCCCGTGGGAGGTGTTTGTGCCACCCACGGCGCCTTTCGGGGGCTGTTTGGAGTTCTCACCCTCTAACGCCATGTTTTTAAGCCTAAGTGTGGAAATAAGCAAATTATCATCGTACTCTCAAACCGGGACACCCGCGGCTGCGGGGTCAGTTCCTACGAGTTATGTTGGTCCCGTGGGAGATGTTGGTGCCACCCATGGGGCCGTTCGGAGGCTGTTTCGAGTTTTCACCCTCTAACGCCATGTTAAGCCTAAGGGTAGAAATAAGCAAATTACCGTCGTACCCTCAAACCGGGACACCCGCGGCTGCGGGGTTAGTTCCTACGAGTTACGTTGGTCCCGTGGGAGGTGTTGGTGCCACCCACGGGGCCGTTCGGGGGCTGTTTCGAGTTTTCATCCTCTAGCGCCATGTTTTTAAGCCTAAGTGTGGAAATAAGCAAATTACCGTCGTATTCTCAAACCGGGAGACCCGCGGCTGCGGGGTCCATTCGCACGAGTTGCGTTGGTCCCGTGGGAGGTGTTGGTGCCACCCACAGGGCCGTTCGGGGGCTGTTTCGAGTTCTCACCCTCTAACGACATTTTTTAAGCCTAAGGGTAG
Organism: Sambucus nigra; assembly: GCA_949130495.1. Classification (NCBI taxonomy): domain Eukaryota; kingdom Viridiplantae; phylum Streptophyta; class Magnoliopsida; order Dipsacales; family Adoxaceae; genus Sambucus; species Sambucus nigra. The sequence goes on along the minus strand of CASBWL010000389.1, from coordinate 21,661 downwards.
AAATAAGAAAATTACCGTCTTACTCTCAAACCGGGACACCCGCAGCTGCGGGGTCAGTTCCTACGAGTTACGTTGGTCCCGTAGGAGGTGTTGGTGCCACCCACGGGGCCGTTCGGGGGCTGTTTCGAGTTCTCACCCTCTAGCGCCATGTGTTTAAGCCTAAGTGTGGAAATAAGCAAATTACCGTCGTACTCTCAAACCGGGACACCCGCGGCTGCGGGGTCCGTTTCCACGAGTTACGTTGGTCCCGTGGGAGGTGTTGGTGCCACCCACAGGGCCGTTCGGGGGCTGTTTCGAGTTCTCACCCTCTAACGACATTTTTTAAGCCTAAGTGTAAAAATAAGCAAATTACCGTCGTACTCTCAAACCGGGACACCCGCGGCTGCGGGGTCAGTTCCTACGTGAGTTCTCACCCTCTAACGACATTTTTTAAGCCTAAGTGTAAAAATAAGCAAATTACCTTCGTACTCTCAAACCGGGACACCCGCGGCTGCGGGGTCAGTTCCTACGAGTTACGTTGGTCCCGTGGGAGGTGTTGGTTGCACCCACGGGGCCGTTCGGGGGCTGTTTCGAGTTCTCACCCTCTAACGCCATGTTTTTAAGCCTAAGTGTGGAAATAAGAAAATTACCGTCGTATTCTCAAACCGGGAGACCCGCGACTGCGGGGACAGTTCCTACGAGTTACGTTGGTCCCGTGGGAGGTGGTGGTGCCACCCACGGGGCCGTTCGGGGGCTGTTTCGCGTTTTCACCCTCTAACGCCATGTTAAGCCTAAGTGTAGAAATAAGCAAATTACCATCGTACTCTCAAACCGGGACACCTACGGCTGCGGGGTTAGTTCCTACGAGTTACGTTGGTCCCGTGGGAGGTGTTGGTGCCACCCACGGGGCCGTTCGGGGGCTGTTTCGAGTTCTCACCATCTAACGCCATGTTTTTAAGCCTAAGTATGGAAATAAGCAAATTACCGTCGTACTCTCAAACCGGGAGACCCGCGGCTATGGGGTCAGTTCCCACGAGTTATGTTGGTCCCGTGGGAGGTGTTGGTGCCACCCACGGGGCCGTTCGGGGGCAGTTTCGAGTTCTCACCCTCTAACGCCGTGTTTTTAAGCCTAAGTGTAGAAATAAGCAAATTACCGTCGTACTCTCAAACCGGGAGACCCGCGGCTGCGGGGTCAGTTCCTACGAGTTACGTTGGTCCCGTGGGAGGTGTTGGTGCTACCCACGGGGCCGTTCGGGGGCTGTTTCGAGTTCTCACCCTCTAACGCCATGTTTTTGAGCCTAAGTGTGGAAATAAGCAAATTATCGTCGTACTCTCAAACCGGGAAACCCGCGGCTGCGGGTTCCATTCCTACGAGTTACGTTGGTCCCGTGGGAGGTGTTGGTGCCACCCACGGGGCCGTTCGGGGGCTGTTTCGAGTTATCACCCTCTAACGCCATGTTTTTAAGCCTAAGTGTGGAAATAAGCAAATTGCCGTCGTACTCTCAAACCGGGACACCCGCGGCTGCGGGGTCAGTTCCTACGAGTTAGGTTGGTCCCGTGGGAGGTGTTGGCGCCACCCTCGGGGCCGTTCGGGGGCTGTTTCGAGTTCTCACCCTCTAACGCCATGTTTTTAAGCCTAAGTGTGAAAATAAGCAAATTGCCGTCGTACTCTCAAACCGGGACACCCGCGGCTGCGGGGTCCGTTTCCACGAGTTACGTTTGTCCCGTGGGAGGTGTTGGTGCCACCCACGGGGCCGTTCGGGGGCTGTTTCGAGTTCTCACCCTCTAACGCCATGTTTTTAAGCCTAAGTGTGGAAATAAGCAAATTACCGTCGTACTCTCAAACCGGGACACCCGCGGCTGCGGGGTCCGTTCCTACGAGTTACGTTGGTCCCGTGGGAGGTGTTGGTGCCACCCACGGGGCCGTTCGGGGGCTGTTTCGAGTTCTCACCCTCTAACGCCTTGTTTTTAAGCCTAAGTGTGAAAATATGCAAATTACCGTCGTACTCTCAAACCGGGAGACCCGCGGCTGCGGGGTCCGTTCCCACGAGTTACGTTGGTTCCGTGGGAGGTGTTGGTGCCACCCACGGGGCTGTTTCGAGTTTTCACCCTCTAACGCCATGTTAAGCCTAAGTGTAGAAATAAGTAAATTACCGTCGTACTCTCAAACCGGGACATCCGCGGCTGCGGGGTCAGTTCCTACGAGTTACGTTGGTCCCGTGGGAGGTGTTGGTGCCACCCACGGGGCCGTTCGGGGGCTGTTTCGAGTTATCACCCTCTAACGCCATGTTTTTAAGCCTAAGTGTGGAAATAAGCAAATTGTTGTCGTACTCTCAAACCGGGACACCCGCGGCTGCGGGGTCAGTTCCTACGAGTTACGTTGGTCCCGTGGGAGGTGTTGGTGCCACCCACGGGGCCGTTCGGGGGCTGTTTCGAGTTCTCACCCTCTAACGCCATGTTTTTGAGCCTAAGTGTGGAAATAAGCAAATTATCGTCGTACTCTCAAACCGGGAAACCCGCGGCTGCGGGTTCCATTCCTACGAGTTACGTTGGTCCCGTGGGAGGTGTTGGTGCCACCCACGGGGCCGTTCGGGGGCTGTTTCGAGTTATCACCCTCTAACGCCATGTTTTTAAGCCTAAGTGTGGAAATAAGCAAATTGCCGTCGTACTCTCAAACCGGGACACCCGCGGCTGCGGGGTCAGTTCCTACGAGTTAGGTTGGTCCCGTGGGAGGTGTTGGCGCCACCCTCGGGGCCGTTCGGGGGCTGTTTCGAGTTCTCACCCTCTAACGCCATGTTTTTAAGCCTAAGTGTGAAAATAAGCAAATTGCCGTCGTACTCTCAAACCGGGACACCCGCGGCTGCGGGGTCCGTTTCCACGAGTTACGTTTGTCCCGTGGGAGGTGTTGGTGCCACCCACGGGGCCGTTCGGGGGCTGTTTCGAGTTCTCACCCTCTAACGCCATGTTTTTAAGCCTAAGTGTGGAAATAAGCAAATTACCGTCGTACTCTCAAACCGGGACACCCGCGGCTGCGGGGTCCGTTCCTACGAGTTACGTTGGTCCCGTGGGAGGTGTTGGTGCCACCCACGGGGCCGTTCGGGGGCTGTTTCGAGTTCTCACCCTCTAACGCCTTGTTTTTAAGCCTAAGTGTGAAAATATGCAAATTACCGTCGTACTCTCAAACCGGGAGACCCGCGGCTGCGGGGTCCGTTCCCACGAGTTACGTTGGTTCCGTGGGAGGTGTTGGTGCCACCCACGGGGCTGTTTCGAGTTTTCACCCTCTAACGCCATGTTAAGCCTAAGTGTAGAAATAAGTAAATTACCGTCGTACTCTCAAACCGGGACATCCGCGGCTGCGGGGTCAGTTCCTACGAGTTACGTTGGTCCCGTGGGAGGTGTTGGTGCCACCCACGGGGCCGTTCGGGGGCTGTTTCGAGTTATCACCCTCTAACGCCATGTTTTTAAGCCTAAGTGTGGAAATAAGCAAATTGTTGTCGTACTCTCAAACCGGGACACCCGCGGCTGCGGGGTCAGTTCCTACGAGTTACGTTGGTCCCGTGGGAGGTGTTGGTGCCACCCACGGGGCCGTTCGGGGGCTGTTTCGAGTTCTCACCCTCTAACGCCATGTTTTTGAGCCTAAGTGTGGAAATAAGCAAATTATCGTCGTACTCTCAAACCGGGAAACCCGCGGCTGCGGGTTCCATTCCTACGAGTTACGTTGGTCCCGTGGGAGGTGTTGGTGCCACCCACGGGGCCGTTCGGGGGCTGTTTCGAGTTATCACCCTCTAACGCCATGTTTTTAAGCCTAAGTGTGGAAATAAGCAAATTGCCGTCGTACTCTCAAACCGGGACACCCGCGGCTGCGGGGTCAGTTCCTACGAGTTAGGTTGGTCCCGTGGGAGGTGTTGGCGCCACCCTCGGGGCCGTTCGGGGGCTGTTTCGAGTTCTCACCCTCTAACGCCATGTTTTTAAGCCTAAGTGTGAAAATAAGCAAATTGCCGTCGTACTCTCAAACCGGGACACCCGCGGCTGCGGGGTCCGTTTCCACGAGTTACGTTTGTCCCGTGGGAGGTGTTGGTGCCACCCACGGGGCCGTTCGGGGGCTGTTTCGAGTTCTCACCCATTAACGCCATGTTTTTAAGCCTAAGTGTGGAAATAAGCAAATTACCGTCGTACTCTCAAACCGGGACACCCGCGGCTGCGGGGTCCGTTCCTACGAGTTACGTTGGTCCCGTGGGAGGTGTTGGTGCCACCCACGGGGCCGTTCGGGGGCTGTTTCGAGTTCTCACCCTCTAACGCCTTGTTTTTAAGCCTAAGTGTGAAAATATGCAAATTACCGTCGTACTCTCAAACCGGGAGACCCGCGGCTGCGGGGTCCGTTCCCACGAGTTACGTTGGTTCCGTGGGAGGTGTTGGTGCCACCCACGGGGCTGTTTCGAGTTTTCACCCTCTAACGCCATGTTAAGCCTAAGTGTAGAAATAAGTAAATTACCGTCGTACTCTCAAACCGGGACATCCGCGGCTGCGGGGTCAGTTCCTACGAGTTACGTTGGTCCCGTGGGAGGTGTTGGTGCCACCCACGGGGCCGTTCGGGGGCTGTTTCGAGTTATCACCCTCTAACGCCATGTTTTTAAGCCTAAGTGTGGAAATAAGCAAATTGTTGTCGTACTCTCAAACCGGGACACCCGCGGCTGCGGGGTCAGTTCCTACGAGTTACGTTGGTCCCGTGGGAGGTGTTGGTGCCACCCACGGGGCCGTTCGGGGGCCGTTTCGAGTTCTCACCCTCTAACGCCATGTTTTTAAGCCTAAGTGTGGAAATGAGCAAATTACAATCGTACTCTCAAACCGGGACACCCGCGGCTGCGGGGTCAGTTCCTACGAGTTACGTTGGTCCCGTGGGAGGTGTTGGTGCCACCCACGGGGCCGTTCGGGGGCCGTTTCGAGTTCTCATCCTCTAACGCCATGTTTTTAAGCCTAAGTGTGGAAATAAGCAAATTATCATCGTACTCTCAAACCGGGAAACCCGCGGCTGCGGGGTCAGTTCCTACAAGTTACGTTGGTCCCATGGGAGGTGTTGGTGCCACCCACGGGGCCGTTCGGGGGCTGTTTCGAGTTATCACCCTCTAACGCCATGTTTTTAAGCCTAAGTGTGGAAATAAGCAAATTGTTGTCGTACTCTCAAACCGGGACACCCGCGGCTGCGGGGTCAGTTCCTACGAGTTACGTTGGTCCCGTGGGAGGTGTTGGTGCCACCCACGGGGCCGTTCGGGGGCCGTTTCGAGTTCTCACCCTCTAACGCCATGTTTTTAAGCCTATGTGTGGAAATGAACAAATTACAATCGTACTCTCAAACCGGGACACCCGCGGCTGCGGGGTCAGTTCCTACGAGTTACGTTGGTCCCGTGGGAGGTGTTGGTGCCACCCACGGGGCCGTTCGGGGGCCGTTTCGAGTTCTCATCCTCTAACGCCATGTTTTTAAGCCTAAGTGTGGAAATAAGCAAATTATCGTCGTACTCTCAAACCGGGAAACCCGCGGCTGCGGGGTCAGTTCCTACGAGTTACGTTGGTCCCGTGGGAGGTGTTGGTGCCACCCACGGGGCCGTTCGGGGGCTGTTTCGAGTTCTCACCCTCTAACGCCATGTTTTTAAGCCTAAGTATGGAAATAAGCCAATTATCGTCGTACTCTCAAACCGGGACACCCGCGGCTGCGGGGTCCGTTCCTACGAGTTACGTTGCTCCCGTGGGAGGTGTTGGTGCCACCTAGGGATGGCAATTTAACCCGAACCGTAGGAGTCCCGCCCCGCCCCGCCCCTAATGGGGCGGGTTTTAAAACCCGATTAATGAATTAGGAGCGGGTATGGGTTTAAGAAAAAAACCCGTTTATTAAATGGGGCGGGTTAGGAGTTAGCTGAAATAAAACCGCCCCGCCCCGCCCCGCCCCGCCCCGCCCCGTTTAACTTATGCTTATATAAATATCCTTTATATGTATGTTAATTATAATTAAATTATATATATATATATATACACACACTCACACACTAAAAAAAAATCTTTATATGTATGTTAATTTTGTAAAAGATTTAAGTGAAAATATGAATTGACAATTGGAGGATTGTCTCACTTATTGGAATACGAGCCATTGTATACCTCTAAGACTATAATGTAATATTTTTAATTTTACTATTTTTAAAATTAACGCAACCCGTAGGAGCCCCGACCCGCCCCGTTTATTAAATGGGGCGGGTTAGGAGTTAATTTTCAAAAATCCTAACCCGCCTCGCCCCGCCCCGCCCCGTTTATTAAATGGGGCGGGTTAGGATTTTTGAAAACCTTCCCCAAACCCGCCCCGTTGCCATCCCTAGCACTGCCACCCACGGGGCCGTTCGGGGGCTGTTTCGAGTTCTCACCCTCTAACGCCATGTTTTTAAGCCTAAGTATGGAAATAAGCGAATTACCATCGTACTCTCAAACCGGGACACCCGCGGCTGCGGGGTCCGTTCCTACCAGTTACGTTGGTCCCGTGGGAGGTGTTGGTGCCACCCACGGGGCCGTTCGGGGGCTGTTTCGAGTTCTCACCCTCTAATGCCATGTTTTTATCCTAAGTGTAGAAATAAGCAAATTACCGTCGTACTCTCAAACCGGGACACCCGCGGCTGCGGGGTCCGTTCCTACCAGTTAAGTTGGTCCCGTGGGAGGTGTTGGTGCCACCCACGGGGCCGTTCGGGGGCTGTTTCGAGTTCTCACCCTCTAACGCCATGTTTTTAAGCCTAAGTGTGGAAATAAGCAAATTACCGTCGTACTCTCAAACCGGGACACCCGCGGCTGCGGGGTCCATTCCTACGAGTTACGTTGGTCCCGTGGGAGGTTTTGGTGCCACCCACGGGGTCGTTCGGGGGCTGTTTTGAGTTCTCACCCTCTAACGCCATGTTTTTAAGCCTAAGTGTGGAAATAAGCAAATTACCGTCGTACTCTCAAACCGGGAGACCCGCGGCTGCGGGGTCCGTTCCCACGAGTTACGTTGTGTTGGTGCCACCCACGGGGCCGTTCGAGGGCTGTTTCGAGTTCTCACCCTCTAACGCCATGTTTTTAAGCCTAAGTGTGGAAATAAGCAAATTACCGTCGTACTCTCAAACCGGGACACCCGCGGCTGCGGGGTCAGTTCCTACGAGTTACGTTGGTCCCGTGGGAGGTGTTGGTGCCGCCCACGGGGCCGTTCGGGGGCCGTTTCGAGTTCTCACCCTCTAACGCCATATTTTTAAGCCTAAGTGTGGAAATAAGCAAATTATCGTCGTACTCTCAAACCGGGACACCCACGGCTGCGGGGTCAGTTCCTACGAGTTTCGTTGGTCCCGTGGGAGGTGTTGGTGCCACCCACGGGGCCGTTCGGGGGCTGTTTCGAGTTTTCACCCTCTGATTCTCAAATCGGGAGACCCGTGATTGTGTGGCCTATTCGTACGAGTTACATTGGTTCCGTGCAAGGTGTTGATGCCTCTAACGGGACCGTTTGGTGGATGTTTCGGGTTTCTCCCCTCTAACGCCATGTTTTTAAGCTCAAGTCTACACATTTTCAAATTATCGTCGTATTCCCAAACCGGGAGTCTAAAATATTTTCAATATATTATCTAATAATTATCCTGTACTCCTTCTAATTATCCCATACTCCTTCTAACATACTATCCAACAACAAGCAACAACCAATAATTATCCAACAGCCAAACCAAACAAAACCAATAATTATCCCGTACTCCTTCTATCATCTAAAAGATTTAATAGATAATATATATCAATTATATAGCTACTTTTGTTAAAGTAAAGCATAGAAGATTTAACCTGCAACAATAGCAATAGGGAATGTTCTTCTCCTTGATCCGAAACAACACATGGTCAATGTAGAACTGTGCTGGAGCATACATGGTAATGTTTTTTACTGGCCGTCTAGCATGCATAACACAATATTTTTTAGAAATATAAATTGGAGCAATAGCACACTGATATTAAAATGAGTCCCAACAAAATATACAATATATTCCCCGGAAGCATAGGTAGCTTTATTAAAAAAAATCTAACGGAATCCAAAAAAGCCATTCCAATAAAACTACAATTTTGGTTGAATTAGGAACATAGTCATTCCGCAAAGTTCAAATTTGACTCACAACACTAAATCGAATAATTAGAAGAATAATTATATAAAGACATGACATTTCGCGGACAAATCTGAATATGCTTAGAGAGAGTACCTAAGGTCCTTTTCGCAGATGGTCTTGCATTTAAACCTGCATTTCCATTGGGATTTTGAAAACAAAAGCATTAAATAAGTAACATCCTTGGAAGAAGAAAAAAACACGAAAGAAAATTATTCAAACACCGACTCATCTTCTTAGAACTGGCACCAATCTGAGGATACTTCAATATAGTCCAATCAAATACATAGTCAAATTGATAACCTACAAAGTGGGACAAAATCAGATATAAAAGATGAGAATATATAACTACCGAAAGCCTAAATACTCGTATAGTACATAAAAAATAAAAATAAAACTCGTTTACTTGCTTTAAAAAACTTATAGTTATACTTTCACGAATAAATAAGTCTCGAACAATACCCGATTAAACCCAAGTCATATCAGCAAAGCGAGAGTGGCTAGTCAGTCTCCCACTTTAATAAATCTAAACCGAGCAAATACGCATTTGATATTGCAGGACATGAATTAAAAAAATGCAGAACATTGGATATATGCGTATATATGCCCACTTTCAAAATGAATTAGTGAAATTTGACTCTACAAAAATACAGAACATCACTTATCTTTGCGAATAGGCACAATGCTTCAATGATAAGAAATATGTAAGTGAGCAATTTTGAAAACCTTCAAACTTTGAGGTATTTACTCAAACACTTGGGCACTAATTGCAGGACATTATAACAAAATAATAATAAAAAGTTTGTTTAACTTCAATACATTACAAATTTTGATTTTAGACTTTAATCCAGATTAATACGTTTATTAGATTTTAGTCATACTAAATTGATTGATTTGGAATAATGTCTAGAATAAAAAATTAGTAATATATTTAAGTAAAAAAATGAATAATAATAATAATAATAATAATAATAACGCAAAGCATGAAAATTGTAGCTCTATAAACTTCTTAACAAACTAGAGACTACTACGAAGCTTAAACTCACCAATCCTAACAGTTTAGCATTCAACAGCACAGTGTTGAAATTAAATAATCGAACACGCACAGTGTTGAAAGCCAATGAATTTGAAAGTAACATAAAATTGAATTTGATAACAACACGAACACGCACATGTTACAAATGGAAATTAGACAAAACTAATGAGTCTTCACAGTTCTATTGCCCTGTTTGGTTCGAGCCGAAATATTTTCAACCATGGCCATGTTACAAATGGATCGAGTAAAATATTTTCATCCGATTAAAAGGTAATCTAATTCCATGGCCCTTTTTGGTTCGAACCAAAATACTTTCATGCCCTGTTTGTTGAAGTTAAGAGAGAGTGAGGAAATAGTCATTCAAAATCATTGATCTAAAAATCAATACACACCCAAATATTCATAGATCTGAAAATTTGATTATTGAAACTCAAACAAAGAAGGAAACGATCTCACATGTTTGCTGGAGTCGAATGAAAATGAGAGACGAACAGGAAAATGAGAGACGAACAGGAATCAGAGAAATCTGTAATCATCTCCGGCGAGTAACCAAACCCCATCACCTGAACCCGAAATCAAACCAGAACTTGGACACTCCCAAGCTCAGACCTACCGCCAGTGCCTCCCTGACCAAATCGGCGCTGCCAGCCAACCTCCAACCTCCCGACGCGACTCCCTACCGGAAAGGCCGTTATCGCCCACCGCCTGCGACCACTCCAACCTCCAACCTCCAACCTTCAACCCCCTGCGACCACTCCAACCTTCGTCCAACCTTTATCGCCCACCGCCTCTCACCCGGAAAGGCGATTCCAAACCCCCCGACGCGACTCCCTACCGGAACCACTTTCGGTAGATCAGAGCTTTTTTTTAAGCAATGCGTCCCAGATGTTACCCATCTTACCTGTCCATGAGTAGAACAGAAACACCTATTCAAATAAAATCAAGAGTTCCATGATTTCACGATTTATACCCAACTTTATGCCAGGAGCAAAAAAATTTACCCACTTCTGTTAAGGTTTATCGAACAAACCACTCTTTTTCTTTAATAAACGTATATATTCACACAGAAAATATGTGCACTAAATATACCTCCCAAACCATTTCGGGCGACCCATCTCAAAATCAGGCACAAAAAATCGACATTGTTCTGTAAAAAAAAAGATCAGAACACTATCTGGGAAACCCAATGACCACAAAAATTGACATCACCTCGTGATGACTAATCACGATGTAACTCCGATCCATCTTCGAGAGAACAAACCACAAAGGAGTGAACTGCTCAAATCTGAACAGCTATACGCGAATAAGTTTTACCCCCACACTGTTATATGTGAGCAACTTGGGAAACTCGAACAAACTGGACCTCCAAACAAGTATTTCGAACAAATATCTCTGAGAGTGAGTGCCATTTTCACGATGTTGGCCGTGTCTTTTTCACAGTTTGGGGAACAAGATGAGCGGGGGAAATTGAGAATTTGAGACGCGCTATATTGTTTTAGGTTTAACACTAGTCACGGCTTAGAGCCGTGACCCACCCACCGCGACCCATTAATGAAGCTAAGTGGGAGGTATACCGCCTATTGGTCACGGTCTATAGCCGTGACCCATAACAAGAAATGGTCACGGCCCATAGCCGTGACCCTCAATCTGTGATGTGCGACCTTTTTTATCAACCCTAGTGCTTGAATGAGGGATGGTCACGGCCCATAGCCGTGACCCACACCCAGAAATGGTCACGGCCCTAAGCCGTGACCCTCAATGTCTGTACTCTCTTCTTCATCATGCCATGGGTCACGGACTTGGGCCGTGACCCATCCGCGACCAAGCTTGGAGGGAATTTTGGAGCGAGTTTGGCGCCAAGATGGTCACGACCTGGTCACGGCCCAAGTCCGCGACCACCGTGGTCACGGATTTGGGCCGTGACCACTTCGAGAGCATCGATAATTTAGTGTGATAATAAATATGGTCACGCCAAATATTGAGTGGGTCACGGCCCAAGTCTGCGACCAGCTGGTCGCGGACTTGGGCCGTGACTCACTGCGCGTGACCATTCGCAGGATTTGGTGTAGTGGACATGCCCTACAATTGATAACTGATGAATATCGAGTCAAGATAGATGAAGCGTCTACAAGCAAAGTCCTGTAACTTCCACAAACAGCTACAACTCGTCACCTGAATGAGAATCCTATGCATGGTGTCCTTGTGGCTGGGCACCTAAAATGTTTTTTACAAAAAAATAGATTTGAAAGCAAATGGGTCACAGCCCGAAAGTGGAAAACATTTTGAAAACAGCAAGTGTTTTAATAACATTAAAACATTAAATGCAAAATACATGTTAGGACGTGCACTCACATGAAATTCTCACCTCTCGACTACATGTGCACTCCTAACGTACCGTACCCATCTTTAAGACATCCATATCTAACCAACCCGTAATAAGTTCTACCCCTTACTACTCGATTCCCATAATACATTCTAGCGTTATCAAATAAATAGAGGGTTTTACTTAAACTCAGATTCTCAATTTGTAATACAATTCACTATCGGTTATCCCGTTATGTGTTCTCAAAACAATACCATAATTTCTCACAATATTAACATGAAAGTTCCCATTAATTAAATGTATATTATTCCCGTCATAAATATACAATACAAGTACCCCGAGACTAAGCTGCGGTTCACACATACTCTGCTATCCATCCTGGTACATCACGTACATAAGGATCACATATTCCGAATCTCTCAGGAATAGTTCACAGATAACAAGATCACAAATAATGGAGGCGAACACACTCACATCACATGGGTCACGCACATACATGCGCTCCCACGATCAGCAGACTTATTAACATCCCAATAAGTCCTTCTCTGACCTATGTTCATCGAGGTAACAAGTCTAAATCCGGGCAACACAAGGATTAGAGGGCCCTAATGCGAACGCGAACCTCCCGTGATAGCAAGTATGGTAGGTATGTCATACACATAAAATCAATACATATACTAAGTATTCACACATCTTAGTAATCACCATAATATTGGTGGTACACTTCTCATTCTCGTACCGACATATAATACTACACACTTTATGTCCCCGGTTAATATAATAAATTAGGCCGTCAATAGCTCACATCGTAATAGACACTCACGTCCTACTTCATATTTTCCCTTAAGTTCAAACTACACTACTAGGTTTGACTCCTCATTATATCCCAAACATCCCAAATATGTCAATTACTCATCAAGGGAAGGCTATCTCTACCTATACACAAGGTTACGGGGCACTCGGGATCAAAACAGGCTAAAAAGCCTAAACTGTCAACTCGTTCGAAGTCTCGTTCGAACGAGGTTGTTCGAACGAGAGTTCGTTCGAACGAACTGGGTCTTCTAACGAGATCTCGTTCGAATGAAAGTCTTCGAACGAACATCCCTCTCGTTAGAACCCAGACTATCAACTCGTTAGAAGCTCATTCGAACGAGCTCATTCGAACGACCTAGGCAGGTCTTCTAACGAGTGGGCAGATTCGAACCCAGAAATTCCTTTACTCGTTTTTCAAATTTCTCAACCCTCTAATCTCCTCTAAACATCGTTCCCACATCAATTTAAGGTTCCTAATTCATACTAAACATACATAGGTCACCTACTAACGTTTTTGTGGGGATTAAATCACTATAAACATCATCCAAATATCAAATCCATACATTTATCCCCAATTTCAAGAACATGAACCCTAAAATTTATAAATCATCAAAGAGTCTAAATAAATCCGTTTTTATTTCATCCAAAATGTATTAACATCAGATTATTCACCTACATATAGTTCTACATGCAAATCCTCATCACAATACAAGTTTCTAATTCCAAATTAATGGGTTTTTATCAAACTCCCAAGAACAATAAGATTTTATCAATTCCTACACATGGAAGAAACATTCTCTTAAATTAATATTAATTAAACCACTTGCCTTATTGGAATCTCTGATTTGATGACGAATTTGTTGAATGGATCTCTCTCCTCTGCAGATTTCTCCTCTCCTCTCTCTCTACAAGATTTCTTCTCCAAAGTTAATGGTGGCTAGGGTTTGTGCTTTAGAAATTCTTTTGGAACAGGTTTCAATAACTTCCGTAGCCTATTTGGGTATTAGTGGGATTAGTGGGTTAATGCCAAATCAGATATTAATTCCCAATTTTCGTAGGTTTTATTTCCCCAAAATTCAAAATTACCAAACTACCCTCATACGTTGCCGGTATGGCCTAAAAATACTCCGGGACCCAAACCAAACCCCCGGCTAGTGTTTTTTGACTATTTTGACCCTTTCGGACGCGTTGGGGCACTCAAAACGACCATACCAATAATAGAAATAAAATTCACTTTTTAATTATCATAATTATATACCATGACGCGACTGTCACACGCGTCTCAACAAAATTTCCAAATTGCCGTATTTCAATCTCACGACAAATTTCATAATTCAAAATTCATATATAATCATATATGCACATATAATCAAATACAAACTCTCATCTCGCTAGTATTTTAAACCGGATTAATTTCCAATTAATACGCATTTAATTTAATTAATCCCATAAATAAATATCACAAAAATACGGGGTATTACATACTTCCCCTCTAATAACTGAATTTCGTCCCGAAATTCGGAACTAGAAAGTACCTGGTAAGAACAACTCTGGATATAGTTCGCGCATCTCATCCTCGCGCTCCCATGTGGACTCCTCGACATTATGATGTCGCCACTGAACACGCACTAACGGAACTATCTTTGACCGCAGTTTCCACTCACTTCGGTCCAAAATAGCAATCGGCCCCTCCTCGTAGGAGCTATCAGGATGGAGATCGATGTCCTCCAAAGCAATGTGAGAATGAGCCAAATCGTCTCTAAGATATTTCCTTAGCGAGGAAATGTGAAACACATCGTGAATCCGATGTAAATGCTCCAGTAACCCAAGCCTATACGCAACCGGTTCAATCCGCTCAATAATAGGAAATGGTCCCACATATCTCGGTGCCAACTTCCCTTTCTTCCCGAAACGCATAATCCCCTTCATAGGAGATACTCTGAGCAAAACCTGGTCCCCCACTTGGAACTCTCTGAAGAACCTCTTCACATCAGCATAGCTCTTTTGCCTGTCCTGAGCTACCCGAATGCGACTCCGAATCAATTCTATCCGTGTCGAAGTATCCTGAATCACTTCCGGCCCTAGTAGTTTGTTGTCCCCTACCTCCAACCAACATGATGGGGAACGACAAGGTCTATCGTATAACGCCTCAAATGGGGCCATGCCAATGGTGAACTGGTAGGAGTTGTTGTAAGAAAACTCTACCAGTGGAAGATACTGCTCCCATCCACCCCCAAAATCAATGATACTCATACGTAGCATGTCCTCCAACATCTGGTTTGTATGCTCCGTTTGCCCATCGGTCTGCGGGTGATACGCCGTACTCAACCGCAATTCTGTGCCCATGGCCTCCTGAAAACTCTCCCAAAACCGTGAAACAAATATCTTGTCTCGGTCAGACACAGTATTTAGGGGCACACCGTGAAGTCTCACTATCTCTGAAACAAAGAGCTGGGCATACTGTCCCGCAGTGTAGTCTGTCCTTACGGGTAGAAAATGAGCGACTTTGGTCAAACTATCCAAAATTACTCAAATGGAGTCGTGACCTCTCTGTGACGTAGGCAACCCCGTGATAAAGTCCATGGATATGCTCTCCCATATCCACATCGGAACCTCCAACGGCTGTAGCAGTCCTGCCGGTCTCTGAAGATCCACTTTTACTAGCTGACAAGTGGCATATTTAGAGATAAACTCGGCAATATCTCTCTTTATCCCGCTCCACCAATACTGTCGTCTCATGTCCTGGTACATTTTATCCCCACCGGGATGTACCACGAACCGTGAGCCGTGCGACTCTGCCATCACCTCGTGCCGCAATTCCTCCCCTTCCGGAACTACCAATCTCCCATTGAAGCGTAATTCCCCGTCTGAGCTAACGGTATAGGATTCAGCTCCCTCTGCTAGTAATCGAACTATCAGCTCCTGACAGAACAAGTCATTTGCCTGTGCCCTAACTACCTTCGTGACAATCTGAGGTGTAACGGTCATCATAGACATGAACGATCGGGCCACTACATCCTGGTGTCCCAATTCCTTCCATTTGGCCTTCCACACCTCTGCCACTTCATCTGCTGGCCTACGGCTCAACGCGTCTGCCACCACGTTAGCCTTTCCCGGGTGATACTGGATATCGAACTGATAGTCCTTCACAAACTCAAGCCACCTTCCCTGCCGCATATTCAACTCCTTCTGCGTGAATAGGTACTGTAGGGACTTGTGGTCCGTGAACAATCGGAACTTCTCCCCCAAAAGGTAATGTCTCCATATCCGAAGGGCAAATACAACTGCCGCCAACTCCAAGTCATGAGTGGGGTAATTCTTCTCATGAGGCTTTAGCTTACGGGAAGCATAAGCTATGGCCTGACTCTCCTGCTGCAATACACCTCCAAGTCCTTGTAAGGACGCATCGGTGTATACTAGATATTCAACTCCCGGTCTCGGCAATGCTAACACAGGTGCTGAGGTCAACTTATCCATCAACTCATCAAATGCCAACTGACAGGCATCACTCCAGATGAATGGCACACCCTTACGAGTCAGATGTGTCAAAGGACCTGCTATATTTGAAAATCCCCGAATGAACCTCCTGTAGTATCCTGCTAGACCTAAGAAACTGCGGATCTCCATTGGTGTCGTGGGCTATCCCCACTCCCTCACCGCGGATACCTTCCCCGGATCAACAGATATTCCCTGGTCGGAAATAATATGTCCCAAAAACTGGACCTCCTTCAGCCAAAACCCGCATTTCTCATATTTTGCATACAACTCGTTCTGACGTAGTGTCGGCAAAACTTGCCTCAAATGCTCGGCGTGCTCCTCCTCTGTCTGGGAGTAAACCAGAATATCATCAATGAAGACAATGACAAACTGATCCAGGAAATCCCAGAACACCCTATTCATCAAGTCCATAAACACGGCTGGAGCATTGGTTAAACCAAAAGGCATAACCCGAAACTCGTAAAAACCATATCTCGATAAGAATGCAGTCTTCGAGACGTCCTCCTCCCTGATACGCAACTGATGGTATCCCGATCTCAAATCAATCTTCGAGAAGAAATAAGCTCCTCTCAACTGGTCGAATAAGTCATCGATTCGAGGCAACGGATACTTATTCCGTATCGTGACCTTATTCAACTCTCGGTAGTCCACACATAATCTCAGTGAACCATCTCTCTTCTTTACGAACAACACAGGGGTACCCCACGGTGAAGTACTCCTCCGAATAAACCCCTGACCCAACAACTGATCAATCTGATCCCGTAACTCCCTCATCTCAGCTGGAGCCATACGGTACGGTGCGCGTGCTATAGGTCTCGTACCTGGTAATAAATCTATAACAAAGTCTATCTCTCGACTAGGGGGTAGGCCTGGTATCTCCTGAAACACATCAGAATACTCCCTGACAACTGGGATCGAATCTAAAGGAATCACAACCTCCTTAGAGGTATCCTCCTCTACGTAATACAAATGAGGGGTCGAGCCTCCCTCTGGGCGGGGCATCGCCACTACAAACATCTCTTGCCTCGGAATGGCAAAAACAATGCTCCCACCGAAGCAATCAATCATGGCTCTATAATCAGCGAGCCAATCCATACCGATAATCATATCGTGAACATGCATATCTAATACCAACATATTTGTAGGTAATACCAGACTACCAATCTCTACTCCCACTCCCCGGCATATAAAGAAAATAAGTGACCCACTCCCCAATGGTGAGTCTACACACGTCACTGTGCTCTCTGCTGTGGCTAACAACCCTAAGGCTTTTGCAAAATGTGTAGCTATTAAGCAATGTGTTGCCCCCGTATCAAACAAAACCCAACCCATAGTACCATGGATAGGAAACGTACCCTCAATAGCGGGTGGTGCTTGTGGAGCTGCGGCCTGGTGGACGTTATAGACACGTCCATACTGTAAATGTCCCTGTTGCACAGGAACTGCTGGAATGGCTGGAAGAGCTGGCACTTGGGCTGGAGCTGGGAGGGCTGGTGGAAAAAGTGGCCTTTGTGGCTCATGTCGAGCACCCTGCTGCTGCTGCGGGGCCCTGCCCCTATCAGGACAGTTGCCACAAATGAAACACTTCCCCGGGAAGTTCCCCCCTCTCTGTCCATGCTGCCCTCGGCCCTGGTGGCCGTTACCGTTCCTCCACTGGCCCTGCTGAAACTGATGCTGACCATTCTGACCCTGCTGGTTCTGATGGTCGTTCGGACCCTGATGGCCCTGCCGGAAACCTCCCTGTCTGTGCCTGAAATTTCCTGACCTGAACCTCTTGTGATCCACCTGCTGGGAGCCCTGATCACCCTGTCTCTGCCCCTGAACAGATTGTGCCCCACTGGCACCATTTCCCCCAGTCCTGCCCTGATGGTTGGACTCTCCTGACCTCTTGCCTTCAGTCATGTGAAAGTGATGATCTTGGCAATGGAGCAATGCAGCGTTAACCACATCAGAATAAGTGGCCAACGAGAGGTTCCCTAACAAGTTCTGACGAATTCTCCATGTCAACCCGTTCGTAAACTTCTGTAACTTCTTCTCCTCCGTCGGTATCTCATCCGGAATAATGTTCAGAAGATCAGTGAATTCGGCCTCATACTCGGCCACAGTCTTACCCTCCTGTCGAAGGCTCATCAACTTCCTCCTCATTTCCGTGTGAACAGCTGATGGAAAGTACTTGCGGTCGAACCGCACCCAAAACTCCTAAATAGTGAGAGTATCCCCCTCCTCTACGGTTGTAATAGACTCCCACCACTGCAGTGCAGATCCTACTAGCTTAAAGGTAGCTAGTATATGCTTCTGGACATCTGTGCACTCAGGTGTCGATGGATGTCCTTCCTCCACTGACTCGAAACTACTACATCGGAGCTACCTGCGAACTTCGGAGGGTGTGCTTTCTGAAAAGTATCACGTACACGTTCACAAGCAGACGGGAATGCATGAGCCTGAATTGGCGCGGCTACTGGCGCCTGAGCTGGTGCCTGCTGAACTACTTCTAGTGCGGCATTTACCGCCTGGGCCACAATTGCTGCAACCTCGGCGGCATTCATCGTGCCCTGAGCTGGTGGGGGCTGTGGTTCTGGCGTCGCATCCCTGGGAATCCTTCGTGCACGTCGTGGAGGCATCTGAAATAAGAATGAAGTTTATAAGTTCGCAGTTATAAATTTAAAATAGCTGAAGAACGTAGCATATACAAGAGAATACAACAGTCCTAAAGTATAGGGCTATATATCAAAGAAAGCTCAGCGGAAACATAATAAACCGTTCAGATCCTAAAGGACACTAGAGCCTGATGCTCTGATACCACCTGTAACACCCCGACTAATTAAATACCGGGTAGCTACTCCTTTATTAAATTAATTCAAAATGTCGAGTTGGTTCAGTTAATAGCATCACTGTCAAAAACATTTTAATAATTACTAACCACCTAGTATTTAAAAGTAAGTGCCAAATTTTAAGTTAAGTCTGATTAACATGCAGTAAAAGAATAATGAAAGAATAATAACCATTCACTATAATCTAGTAATGAATAACCAACAACATAAATATAAACCGGAGGAAAAACTCCTCACAACAATCCCACAGCTGAAAAATAATACAACAAGTCTGAATCCTGAATAATTACATGCCAAAGGTCTGAATAACTGAAATAAATGAAATATCTCTAAAAGAAATGGGCGACATGCCCTACAACTGATAACTGATGAATATCGAGTCAAGATAGATGAAGCGTCTACAAGCAAAGTCCTGTAACTTCCACAAACATCTGCAGCTCGTCACCTGAATGAGAATCCTATGCATTGTGTCCTTGTGGCTGGGCACCTAAAATATTTTTTACAAAAAAATAGATTTGAAAGCAAATGGGTCAGAGCCCAAAAGTGGAAAACATTTTGAAAACAGCAAGTGTTTTAATAACATTAAAACATTAAATGCAAAATACATGTTAGGACGTGCACTCACATGAAATTCTCACCTCTCGACTACATGTGCACTCCTAACGTACCGTACCCATCTTTAAGACATCCATATCTAACCAACCCGTAATAAGTTCTACCCCTTACTGCTCGATTCCCATAATACATTCTAGCGTTATCAAATAAATAGAGGGTTTACTTAAACTCAGATTCTCAATTTGTAATACAATTCACTATCGGTTATCCCGTTATGTGTTCTCAAAACAATACCATAATTTCTCACAATTTTAACATGAAAGTTCCCATTAATTAAATATATATTATTCCCATCATAAATATACAACACAAGTACCCCGAGACTAAGCTGCGGTTCGCACATACTCTGCTATCCATCCCGGTACATCACGTACATAAGGATCACATATTCCGAATCTCTCAGGAATAGTTCACAGATAACAACATCACAAATAATGGAGGCGAACACAGTCACATCACATGTGTCACGCACATACCTGCGCTCCCACGATCAGCAGACTTATTAACATCCCAATAAGTCCTTCTCTGACCTATGTTCATCGAGGTAAACAGTCTAAATCCGGGTAACACAAGGATTAGAGGGCCCTAAGCGAACGCGAACCTCCCGTGATAGCAAGTATGGTAGGTATGTCATACACATAAAATCAATACATATACTAAGTATTCACACATCTTAGTAATCACCATAATATTGGTGGTACACTTCTCATTCTCGTACCGACATATAATACTACACACTTTATGTCCCCGGTTAATATAATAAATTAGGCCGTCAATAGCTCACATCGTAATAGACACTCACGTCCTACTTCATATTTTCCCTTAGGTTCAAACTACACTACTAGGTTTGACTCCTCAAACATCCCAAATATGTCAATTACTCATCAAGGGAAGGCTATCTCTACCTATACACAAGGTTACGGGGCACTCGGGATCAAAACAGGCTAAAAAGCCTAAACTGTCAACGCGTTCGAACGAGAGTTCGTTCGAACGAACTGGGTCTTCTAACGAGATCTTGTTCGAACGAAAGTCTTCGAACGAACATCCCTCTCATTAGAACGCAGACTGTCAACTCGTTAGAAGCTCGTTCGAACGAGCTCGTTCGAACGACCTGGGCAGGTCTTCTAACGAGTGGGCAGATTCGAACCCAGAAATTCCTTTACTCGTTTTTCAAATTTCTCTACCCTCTAATCTCCTTTAAACATCGTTCCCACATCAATTTAAGGTTCCTAATTCGTACTAAACATACATAGGTCACCTACTAACGTTTTTGTGGGGATTAAATCACTATAAACATCATCCAAATATCAAATCCATACATTTATCCCCAATTTCAAGAACATGAACCCTAAAATTTATAAATCATCAAAGAGTCTAAATAAATCCGTTTTTATTTCATCCAAAACGTATTAACATCAGATTATTCACCTACATATAGTTCTACATGCAAATCCTCATCACAATACAAGTTTCTAATTCCAAATTAATAGGTTTTTATCAAACTCCCAATAACAATAAGATTTTATCAATTCCTACACATGGAAGAAACATTCTCTGAAATTAATAGGAATTAAACCAATTGGCTTATTGGAATCTCTGATTTGATGACGAATTTGATGAATGGATCTCTCTCCTCTGCAGATTTCTCCTCTCATCTCTCTCTACAAGCTTTCTTCTTCAAAGTTAATGATGGCTAGGGTTTGTGCTTTAGAAATTCTTTTGGAACAGGTTTCAATAACTTCCGTAGCCTATTTGGGTATTAGTGGGATTAGTGGGTTAATGCCAAATCAGATATTAATTCCCAATTTTCGTAGGTTTTATTTCCCCAAAATTCAAAATTACCAAACTACCCTTATACGTTGCCGGTATGGCCTAAAAATACCCCGGGACCCAAACCAAACCCCCGGCTAGTGTTTTCTGACTATTTCGACCCTTCCGGACGCATTGGCGCACTCAAAACAACTATACAGATAATAGAAATAAAATTCACTTTTTAATTATCATAATTATATACCATGACGTGACTGTCACACGCGTCTCAACAAAATTTCCAAATTGCCGTATTTCAATCTCACGACAAATTTCATAATTCAAAATTCATATATAATCATATATGCACATATAATCAAATACCAACTCGCATCTCGCTAGTATTTTAAACCGGATTAATTTCCAATTAATACGCATTTAATTTAATTAATCCCATAAATAAATATGACAAAAATACGGGGTATTACATGTCCCCACTCCCTCACCGCGGATACCTTCCCCGGACCAACAGATATCCCCCGATCTGAAATAATATGCCCCAAAAATTGAACCTCCTTCAGCTAAAACCCACACTTCTCGTACTTCGTATATGGCTCATTCTGACGCAGCGTCTGCAAAACCTGTCTCAAATGCTCGGCATGCTCCTCTTCTGTCT